>JAFVLL020042534.1:30786-94394 GCA_021397915.2 Tor tambroides | reverse complement strand
GGTAGCAGCCTCATGCTGTGGGGCTGTTTTTCAGCGGCAGGGACTGAGGGACTCTTCAGAGTAGAAGAGAAGCTAATTGCACCAAAATATAGAGAGAGCCTTAATGAAAACCCAGTCCGGAGCATTCAGACTGGACAGAAGGTTCACCTTCCAACAGGACAATGACCCTAAGCACACAGCAAGAGTGGCTTATAGACAACTCTGTGAATGTCCTTGAGTGGCCCAGCCACAGCCTGGCCTTGAACCCAATCAAATATTTCTGGAGAAACCTGAAAATGTGCATCTGCCCCCATCCAACCCGACAAGAGCTTGAGAGGTGAACAGGAGAGGTGAAGAATGGCAGATAATTGCCAAATGCTGATGAGCAAAGCTTGTCGCATCAAACAAAAAAGACTTGAGGCTATAAAAGTGCTTCACCTAAATACTGAGTTACTTATGCAACATACTTATTTCAGATTTTGTATTTTTTTTTAAATTTACAAAATTGTGACAGTTCTGTTTTTGCTTTGACATATGGAGTATAGATTGATGTGGACATTTTTTTTAATGCAGTTTAACATAAAGCTGAAACATAACAAAACATGAAAAAATGAAGGGGTTTGAATACTTCTGCAAGGCACTGTAAATGTTGCAGATTTCTTTCAAATAATCAGTTCATCATTCACAATAAGATCAGAAATGTCTATTAGTATATCCAACTGCCTTCAAAAGATGAAACTAAAAAATGTTAAACTAAATCATAGTTATAATTGTATACAGTTCTTGTTTTATTTTAAATACACACTCAAGACACAAATAATTCAATGCTACAAGCCTTAATATCCGATCACTGCTTAAAGCTTGGTTCACCATGAATTATGTTAAAGATGATGTGTCTAATTTCCTCCAATTTCAGCTTAATATGCAGCAAAAATGTGTAAGTTGCTTTTCCTCAAAATAGTAAACACTGCAGCGCTATGAAAACATTGATCCGTTTCAGCGGCCCGACACAGAAACATTGGCTCATCCAACAGCGATGCTAGTTGCACAGAAATCACACACTTCACCTTTAAGCGAGGAGCCTGCCAGAAAAAGTGTCTTCCCACACATTATCTGTGGATTATGAAATATTGTTTACATAGCCGAGATGTAGAAACTCTCACACTGAAATAACTGCTAATACATCCAAGATCCTCTAAACACAATGTCATTTGTTTAAAATAAGCCTATGTCAGTTTTTTTTTTACCTTAAAATGTCAGTTTCAAAACCATTCTGATGGTACACTCACTTCTAATAATGCGAATGGCTTCTGTTTCTTTTCCCAAACGTGATTTGATGAGCGGGTACGAAATTCCGCGAAAAGGGCTGATCGCTTAACGGCAGCAACAAATGCGCACGTACAGCTACTCTAATTGCGACAGTGATATATTCACGACACTGAATGCCACTCACTTAACTGTAGGGGACTCCAAATTCGCATAAATTCATACAATGGGCGAATTCCAAATGGAAGTGAGCATCCCTATGCCCTACTCCCTTCAAAGGGCAGAGCCCTTAAAAGTGTGTTCTTTTAAGGGTGTAGGGCATTACTGTCTCCTGTAAGCATCTGGAACTCCCTTGGTGAAGGGAATGACTGACCAACTGTTACCTTGGCAACGCTGCGCATGCGTACACATTCAGCACTCCATTGGTTGTTGCAAATAAATATTTCTTCTCATTATAATTATTTTATTTAAATATGGTCTAACTGTGTCTTGTTTACTATTAAACTTTTTCAAACTAAACGTGCTTAAACTTGCTTACACTACTGTCTTAAATCATATTTCTGTTACTGACGAAAAATATTTTGTATTCCGTTAAAATAAAGACAAATTAATCAGCCTATTCTACTTGCGTTTGTATGTAACGTCGAAATTAACCCCAACTTTGCTTTAAAATGCATCGTTGCATTTTAAAGATCTCCTAACTGAAGATCACATGATCACAAACGGAAATAACTTCCGTGAAGTGACCATCGCATGTTCCCTTCGCTAACTGACTTCTGGAAGGGCCCTTCGTGAAGGGATTCAGTTGTTCACTTTCGTTTGGAATGTCCGTACAGATGGCGTCCCCTTCCCGAAGTGCCCTTGAAGGGAGCAAAAAAGCCTTTTGGAATTCGCCCCATGTACATACAGTTGCTTTAAATGAAACCATTTAAAGGTCAAGTTAAATCATTCACTGGAAACCGAGGTTTTTGAACTGCAGTGCCTTCAAACATATCCGTTTAATATATTCAACATTCCCAAATTAGAAATAAAATAGCAAAACATCTTCTCATGTTGCTATGGCAGCAACACAAAAGCACAAAAGTAACGTTAATAAGCGATTGTTTGTTGACTGGATATTCATCATTCTGATGAATAGTTTGAATACACACAATCAGTACAACATGTTCACCTATGTATTTATATACGTGTGCACTTCAGGATATAAAGTGGCTCATAAGCACACAACAAAAGCCGGACACAAAACCTCTGGGGTCGAATCTAAATTGCCATCTAATAAAAACACAGCGCTGTGCTTTGACCGAAATATCAGTGAGCGGCCAGCAGCATTTGATCTTTTATAAACAGCAGTTGAATACGCAGTCCTGTGCCTTTAGAGCAGATAGCGCACTGCTCATGTTGATTAGGCTGTGATTGGTGTACGGCAGCGTTTTGGCTCCTTTATTCACCATTGCCTCGCAATCATCAAAACTCACCACGCGAGCTTTCATCTACACACTCAAAGGCGTCTGGGAGGAGAACACCGACCAATCCAACTCCCAGCCTGCACTGGTTCCTTCTCCACAGTAGGGTGAGTAAAGGGCCCTGTGTTTTTCATTAGTGCAAACATTCAGACAAAATTGACTGCTTTTGCTTGTATTGTTCGCTTGGTTTAAATTCGGTAACACAATAGCCAGCACTTCAGATTCAGGAAGTTTTACTGAGGAAAATTGTCTTCATCTTGACCAGACTTAAGCAGGTTAAATGAAAACGATTTCATTATTTGGTCATTATTTACCCTCATTTGGGGTCTCATAAAAATTTAAATAAAATAAAATAGTAAAGTAAAATAAAATAAAATATTAGATGGAAAAATATAAACTTAAAAATGTATAAAAAGTAGAAATGTTTCTCTGGAAACTAACTAAAATAAAATAAGGTAAAGATGAAAGCAGGGCTATTTTAGTATCATTGCGATACTATTATAGATTTTTATTTATATGTTTTTATTTTATGCTTTTATTTTAATGTTAAAGTTTTAGTAAATTTGTTGTGCATTTTTTTTTTGGTAATTTTTAGGAGTTTTTTTATTTAATGTTTTAATTCATTATTATTTCAGTTTTGAAATAAATAAATATCAGTTTCTTGACCTAATTTAGTACATCAAGTTAAACTAAATGAATTAAGAAATGTTGCCTTGGCAACTAGCTAAAATTATACATTTTATTTTAGTTAAAGTTTATTTTGTTTCACGTAACAAAATTGTTTAATGGTTTAAGTTTCAGATTTACACAGTTTTAAACTACAATAACCCTGGTCTAACAAATACTTTAAAAAAAAAGACAAAAAATTACTAAAACATAAAAACTTAAAAACTGAAAATACACAAATACATATGTTCCAAACCCATATAATGTTATTTTCCCAATGGAAAATAGGATGTTTATGCAACTGTTTTCCATATAAAGACAGTTGAAATGAACTTGACAAACTTCTATTTAAATGATCATATAACATAAGTCAAATTTAGCTTTTATCTTTTCAAATAAAATTAACTATGAAAATCTGAAAGTTAAAACTAAATCCTGAAAAAACTATCAGAGCTGTTTCATGAATAACTTGTCTTGTGTCTGTGAAAAATTGTCAACATTTGCAAAACAACCTAATTGATTTCATGAAAAAGACACATATTAGCACATATTTTTAGCTCAAAAACATATTTGGATGGTTTCTTTTCTGAAACAAGTTGCATATGTCATGTTATTTATGTCATGAAGGCAGTTTCCATAAATGCCCACATGGACACACAAACACCACACAGATACACTCATGGGCACAAAACCACTCACATACACTCATGCAGATCTATTTACAGTAATGGCACCATGAGAGCTGGGGAGAAAAAGTGGAATTCATGAGAATGAAGATTACAGATGTCAAGACCGCTCAACACAAAAAGACCCTTCTGGAAATTGAGCAGCATGTCATTTAATGCTGCAGAGACATTTAATGCTGCTCGAGATCAGTGGTTCTGACCTGGTGGGTCGCAGGTATGTGCTGATGCTCACGGACAGCAGGGGAAAATAATGCTGCATGCAAATAATAAATTGCAATTACTTATATAATTGTACATTGTTAAAATGTGATGTCAAAGTCCAAACATGTTATTTCAGTGCAAATTAAACACTATTAGACAAATATGCAACTAGTTGCATTATATGCCCTCATCTTCAAAAACTATTATCAAAACTGTAATGTAGAAGATAAATATAACCTAGATTGCATTAAATATGGTTCACTTGCAGCAAGGATAAACATAAGCAGTTTTCTTGAACTTGGCAACTAACTGAAATAAGTTTAAGTCGAAGTACCAAAACTGAAAATAAATAAATAAATAAAAAATAAATAGAAATCAAAACTAATTAACTAATAAATATGATTAAAAAAAACATAAAATTACTAAAACTTAATCTAAAAATTAAATGATAAAAATATTAATTAAAAAATAGTTAATTAGATCAATTAGAAATCAACTAGACAAATTTCTTTTTAAAATATCAAATAACATACAATGAAATTTATGCTCTGAAATAAAATCAACCATGAAAATCTGAAACCTAAAACTAAAATCATAAACTGAAAATATGTTTCAGAGCTGAAGCTGTTTTATGAATTATAATTATCTTCATAAAAATGTCTAAATTTGCAAAACAACAGCTCTAAATAATGTCTAATCGTGGCACAATTGACAAAACTAAATCACTAAATGTATGTGCAGAAAGCATTTTACATAATCATGCAAAGTTCATGAATGTAATCAAACTTTGATCCACTGGTCATAAATAAATTAAAATAAAATCAACAGAATTCTCACTCCTGAAGACTCCCAAATGAACTTCATTTTCAGTTTGCTTGCATTTTGTTTCTTAAAATGCAATTGGTTTGACATCAGACTGCAGTTTCGCTCCCCTCAGAGTCATTTAATTTGCTTTAATGCCCTTTTGCATTGACTCTGAAAGCGACTGAGTCCATATTGGCTCAGCCAATCAAGAACAACCATGGAACTGTTTTCAGTGAGCGGCTTCGGGGAATACCAGTGAAAGATCACAGCGTCCGCTTTATTACCTTAACAAGCCTTAGAGGAAACATTTCCTAAACTTCTGTGAGTTACGCTGAACTTTTATGGCCCGTGTGATCTGATGAAATATGGCCACTCTCAGAACATTCCCCCTTTGCATCAGGAGACAATGGTCCTTTTGTTGCCATAGCAACATTTTCTACTTGGTGGAGGAGTATTTTTGCATCTTACCAGTATAAAGTTGATATTGTGTTTCCAACACGGCCTCATAAAAGAGACACAGCAGGCAGAAAATTCAATATAAATGCATATGTGAAATGTAAAATGATACTAATATTATATATTATAATATTAATATTATATTAATAGTAATCATATTACTATTATTTTTAATGATTCCTGCTACAGAGATGAACAATACTTTAAATCTTGCTGCTTTCTGAAGAAATTGCCCTTACAGTTTGATAAATTTGGAAAAACAGCTAAAGAAAATCCAGCAGACTGAAGGAGGGACTCTGAAGGAGGCAATATTAATAGACCAGAATATCAGAGAATTTAAAATGGGACAGTAAAGATCCACACTAAACCACCTAACTAAATCTCCCACCTAGTAAACGCCCCTAGCAACCATAAAGTAACACTCTCAACATTATACATAGTCTTTTATTGATAAGCACCACAAAAATAATATTTTCATGATTAAAGGTTCTGTATGTAATTTTTTTGAAAGTACATTCTAAAAAAATGCTGGGTTAAAAACAACCCAACTTGGGTAAATATTGGACAGAACAGGGTTATTTTGACCCTGGTTGGGTTAAATGTTTTTATCAAACATGCTGGGTTATTTTATTTAAGTCAACTATTGTTTTAAAATTATTATATTGCTTGCTTAAAATGGACTGGAAATAAAAAAAACCCCACAATTACTAGAGTCAACAGCAATAATCAAAAGATAAACATTTATTATTAAGCAAGAACACATGGACAAAATACAGGACAAATTGAATTTATTTGGGTGAATACAGCATACCGTAGTTTACAATGTTACATTCATTTAAACTCGTTTAACAAGCATTTTAAACATTAAAAATGTAAAATTTAAAAGTAGCATTTTAATTGTAGTGTATTCAGTCATTAAATACAAAATACTTTTTTATTTCAAAATACTCTGTAATCGCTTTTTACCGAAATTCTTCAACTTGAAATGCTTTGTAAAAAGCCAGATTTGCCCATGTAATTAAAGTAAGAGTATATGTTGGCAGTATGACTGAATAGAATTTAAAAAGAGGGTAATTATATCCAAAAAAAAAAAAAAAGTCTAGTTCAGGCTAAACTGGACTTAATTCTGCGGTCAGTTTGTGATCTGCATCTGTCTTGGGTTTCGTTCCAGAAGCTTCCCTGAAAACGTGTTTCGAAGAAGACGCACAAAACGTACTGCTCATGCAGATCCGACCAACTGGATTCCAAACCGGACTGCAAATGTTCTGCACAGTTGCCATAGAAACCCTCGGCCAAACCCACAATCCATAACACAATATGGCCGACTTTTCTCAGTTGGCTGTTGTTCTGCAGAAAAGCCACTTGAAAGACTGACAAACGATTTCTTCCACAGTGAGGCACAATCACTCAGACATGAAAGCTATAATTAGCATAAATATAACTTATGTCTATGAGCATCCATAAGGCAAAAAGATGCTGTTACTTCTTGAGGGCGCCTCTAATTTCAGTGCATTGTTGAAATAAGTGCAACTAATTTTCTGTGCATGTAATATTTATTGTAATATGTATTGATTCTTGACTTGTTGACCCTTGGTTAGAAGTTTCTACATCTGTATGACCTGATTTGATTGGTTTGAAGCATGTTGAATTAAATGAAAAAAAAAAAAACAGATTGAATGTACACAAATATATGGATTTTTTTGTGTGAAATTTCATTTTAACTGTTTTCAATGCTTTCTTTTGTCCCACTTGTGCACTTCTCTGCAGCACATTTAAAGACATCAAACTCACTTACTGTGGTAAAAAGAACTCTGAAATCTAATCCAAAAACTCATTATGGGTTTATAAGCCAAGATAAAGACTTTATCACTTCTCTAAAAAACTGTCTTGAGTTTCATAACTGTCTAGGCTTGTGTATCTTCTACCCATAAATTAGGATCTGTCAAAGTGCTATGCTACTAAAAGCACATCATACTTTCATTTTCTTTGTATGTTGTGCTCCAGTGGCTGTGATTGACTTAACAGAACAATATAAGCACCATCGTATAAGTCACTTCGATAAAACAGGCTGCCAGTGAAATAAATGCAAATGCATCTGTCCAAAGCAAACCTGTCCAAAACATTAACCATATATGGAAAAACAAATATCAGTATACAAATAAAAACAAACCTTTGCCTATCAGTTTACATGGCTTATGTTAGCACAGCTCTCTCTCTCTTTATGCGTGTGTGTATGCAAAGAAAGCAATAAATAAATAAAAAGCTAAATCTTATTGAAAGAATTCCAAGATGTAGATGAATTTGTTTCTCCGTCAGAACAGATGGAGAAAGTGTCGGTTTAAAGTTAAAGGCCTGGTTTCACAGATGGGGTTTAGCTTAAGCCAGGACTAGGCCTTAGTTAAATTAAGATATTTAAGAAGCTTTTATAAAAATGCCTAAGAAGAAAATGTTACAGGTGTGCATCTTGAGACAGAACAATGGCACTGGCATATTTTAAGATATGTTAGAGCAAGATATTTTCAGTTGAGACTGTTCAAACATGCATTTTAATCTGGGACTAGCCTTAAGCCTTGTCTGTGAAACGGGGGGTAAATGTCTTAATGATGGATTTGTTTCTTACAAACACAAAGCTTTTGGCTCCACAAGATGTTAACTGATGGACTGGAGTGGTGTGGATTACTTGTGGATTATTGGGATGTTTTTATCAGCTGTTTGGACTCTCATTCTGACAGCACCCATTCATTGCAGAGGATTCATTGGTGAGCAAGTGATGAAATTTCTCCAAATCTGTTCTGATGACTGTACAGTGTGAAAAGCTAGACGGTAGTACAGAATCAAGAAGCAGTAAAGTGGGAAAGTTTCCTTTACAGTCAACAAAGACCACCTACAATTTCACAAAAATAACTTGACATCGCTAACCAGAGATACTCACACAAGAAGATAACACAGCGTAATTCGTTGTTCAGCTTGCTGGAGACTCGCACTGGAAAAGAAAACACTTTTCATTCAGCAAATCATAGAACCATTTGTCTGTATAAATCAGACCTCAGAATTTATTAATACTTCTATATAGATATTTCTTTGTAATTATGAAATTCAGTATCAATTTCTTAGTGAAAATTGTTTCCACGACAATTTTTTCTTTCTTTATTTGTGTGACTCATTTGAACTATGACACTAATTGCACCACCACAAATGTTTAGTTTAATTGCATGCTCAGAAACCAGCAGTTTCTTGGTGTCAGTATTGAGGCAGTACTTACACGATCAGGTAAACTATCAGTCCAAAGCATCTCTGCAGAAATGTCTTGAGAACATTTGTAAATGTACCAGGACATCCTCAAAAACTGACCATGCATGGGAGGCCACCGAGAAACCAATGATAACTCTGAAGGAGCTGCAAGCGCCTCAGGTGTTTCTCCAGCCACAGGTTTATAGGACGGCAGCAAAGAAAAGCTGCTGTCAAAAGATGCCATCTGACATCTCAGATATGGTTTGCCTGAAGGTCTGTTGGAGACTCTGAAGTAGCTGCAAGAAGGCTTTACGTTTTTTTCCATCAGAATACACACAATGACTTTTTTAACATGAAGAACACTTTTTTTTTATTTTTTATTTCACTTCACCATAAACTGCATCTTCAGATTTTTCGGCAGCACACCTGGAGAAACACAAACAACAAATCTGCCATTTGGACACAAGCCCAGAACACATAATGTGTCCAATTATGATTTCTCAGGCTCAGACAGTAAAGAAAGTTTTTCTTATTTGATTAGACTAGATCAGTAATCACGTATGCCGCTGACAACAGTTACCACATTTTACAGTGGTCTCATCCACTTTCTGTAGGTTTTGCATGTATAGCATTCCAATTTTAAGATATCAGCAGCAGTTAAATCATAAAACCACCACACAATTGCCAGTACCTTTTACATTAAAGTTTACAAACATTTCCTTACGCATAATTAAAAAAAACAATACAGAAAATTCTTTCATTTTAACACGGCACATTGGGTCAGACATTTCTTAGAGAGCAGAAATATTAAAAATCCATTAAAATCAGGTCAGAATTGGAATTGCAGGAATTTTTTGATGCAGGTGTTTGAGTTTAATTCACAATGCCATAGTGTAACCCTCATTTAGCAATAAAAGACGGAGAAACTTTGTCTGATAATGACCTTTTTAATGGAAAATGTATAAATGAAATCCAGATGGGACTAATAAAAGTAATGTCATTTGCACTCTTTTTGTAGAGCTTTCAAGACAATTCAATTCAGCCGTGAGTGTAAAATGAATAGAAATGCAATAAAATAACACTATGAATCTGATATTTTATGAAGCTCAAAGGATTTGTATGTCTCTAAAGTTTTATTATTTTATTTATTATATTGCATATCTATGCAACTTAGTGTCTATACAAAAATGTAAGTATGCTAGAAACTCACTTTGTGCACGAAAAGTTGCAAATACATATAAAACCATGTTCACATTCTGGACGGGATTCAAAACTGAGGGCTAAGGGACGGAGATCAATCATTGTACACCATCTACACAACTTTTATTGAGCAAAGTAAGAAAAAAGACAAAGCAATAGCATGATCCAGTAAAGTTATGAATAGAAAATCAGTCCGGAAAAGAGGATACAGAGAATAAACCACTGGAAAGAAGCTATAACAAACAAACAAACAAAAATAAATGGCATGACAACAATGCATCTAACCAAAACCACATCCGTCTTCAGAATAACAACAAGCCGAAACACCACACCACACCACATTTAGAAATGTCGATTTCCGGGTTTGAAACGGCACATCACAGGTGAGGGGTGTTTATGTACACATGCATAGGAACGCTGCGGCTGGTGACGGGCTCAGCGAAGGAACGGGAATCAAGTACAGTGGATAGGCACTTCATTTTCCATGACTTATCCGAAACACAAGCGCGAGACACTTTAATCTCACATACAGGAAGATGGTTACGGAAATGAATGTGATTTAACACCCCCCATATTGAATCCCTTCTGGAATCTATTTCTCATCTTCTAATTTGAATTCTCTGCCAATCACAAAGAGCTCGGTCTCCGACGGGAATAAATCTTTCTGTTTTCTACGTGGCCCTGATGGGAAATCTAATACACCTGCAATTTGGCCGTTTTGAAAGAGCGCTGAAAATAAAAATGGAAATAATTTAATAAATGAATCATTGTACCCTGGAAGTATACAATTGAGAAAAATTCACATGAAGCACATATGGAGTGATTCATATCCGGAGTGTAATTGCGGACTGTTTGCTCAAAGTGCTTTTTTTCCCTTTAATATATAATAAATGTTTTCAGCTTGGCGAAAGTGACATGGAAGTGCTTTCAATGAGGGATGAAAGATGGTAACTCAACAGAGCAGAAAATGCCCAGGTACAAATGGAAAAAGGGAAAACGGAAATGATTTTAAAGAGGACATTTAAAGGGAAAGACTGTTTAGCACTAAAATTGATCATTCAAACGTATGCCACATGCTATATCATGAAACTAAATCTAAAAGAGCAACTGAAGTCAAGATGAAATGAAAACTGACTGCTTTCTTAATGCACTTTCTTAGGCTTAAGGTTTGTCTGTTCTGTGAATTTTTGCAGTCAAAATCTAGCCATTTTAAAAGGGAATTTTGCATGTAGGAGAAAGATTTCCCATGCAGATTTTGCAACTGGTTGAAGTTGATCATGCAGATTTGCTGCGTTGATCAACATAACGATGATTGGTTTGAAACTGAGCTGTATCTCACACATTGCTACACTACTGACAATAGGCAATTAACCTATTTTTGGATGCAAAATTTTGCTGAAATTTCACTGCTGTGACTGCAACTCTATTGTGCATGATTCATCTGCATGTTATTCCAAAAAAAAAGAAGAAAAAAAAAAAAGAAAACTCTCTTCAATCAAAAGCCTGCGAAATGATTTTCAGAGGTGGCAACCAACAAGTCCTTAGAAACTTTTGGACAAGGAAATCACTCGCATTCCATTAGAAAAACAAAACATGAAAAACTAGTTGCAATTCCATTTGGTGTCGCATGTGGCACATAAATTACACACTTCACCCTTAAGGATATGCAAATGATTCGTCAAAAACACACAGATGTGTTACCTTGAACTAAAGCCAGAATGGCGAGACAATCTGTCTCACTTCTAATAGCACTGCAATTGTGTGAATCCACTCAAGGACGAAGAGTGCGGTAACCTGATTGAAGAGCTCTCAGGAATATTACCGGACACTCTTTAGGTCAAACAAAGATCTTGCCATGTATGACGCATTACTGTGTCTTATACAAGGGTCATTTTAAAGTCCAAATTGATCTGACTCGGCTTTAATCAACAGTATTTAAGTGGAACCATAGGGTGAGGTGAAAATTCATTTTCAGGTTTTTAACTATAAGATATAAACCTTTCAAGACTTCTTTTCATTTCAACCTATTATTATTTAACACCTTTTTCTCATAATACCAGTGGAGAAAATGAATGTGGAAAATACATGTCCAAAATTGGGAAAAAAAAAAAATGGACAGTCGCTGTTGCGCTCTGTGGTAAAAATGAGTATCAAGTACAGTATACAAAATAGTGTTGTGGATCCAATACAGGGGATGATGTGAAGAAAAGATGTGAGCTTATATCTTAGATGTTCACCATCTGACTCAATAACAATAGAAATGAAAACATGAGGGCTTGAACACTTTGCCATGCAAATGCTCCCATTGGAAAACATCTACACACACATCTACTATAAACATGCCAAAACTCTGTGCACATATTTAATAGAAGAATATTCATCTGAACACATTCTGAACATAAATGCTGTATGAAAAAACTCCATATTTCCTGGGGGATGTCCCATATCTTATTGAACAATTTTATACTTTACTGAACAATACCCACAATGCACCATAAACTGTTGCAAATCAACAACATACTCTATTAAAGTGCACACATACGAAAATGCAATATGTTCCCTAACCTGAGATTGAAGCTAAAACGGCACTAGTGGGCACCGCATTAATGTCCTTTAGAAACGTAAACAAATATGTTGTTGTTGTGAAGAAACTTCTTTGCAAGCATTGTGTATGTTAGCATAGCCTCAGTATAACAGTTTAACCTGTGCAACTTTTGGTTACTAGTATATCCCTTGCAAAACAGTACCATGGTAAAGCAATACTTTGATATACACAGTATCATGGCACTTCAAAGAATACTATGATATATTCAGGTTACATGTCCAAAAACTTGGGCCACGTGAAAATATAATGGTATAGACTGCCATGTAAATACGGTACTTCACGGTATTAGCATAGTACTTGTCCAAAAGCAAGGTATTTCCACAGTGCACGCCCAAATACGATGACATTACCATGGTAAAGCAATGGTATCAGATCAGGTATCGTAATACTACAATATTTTGACATATACTATGGTACTGCATGTTTACCATATTCATATAAATCACCATGGTAAATGCCAAAACTATGGTACATGCCCAAGAACCAATACCAATCCAAGTTACTGCACAAAATGCCATAACATTATCACAGGCATGTCGAAAAAGCATAGTAATACCATGGTAATTTTTGGCACTTTTGTTTCTTGTAGTATTTTGAACTCTTTCTCCAAACTGCGTAGCCTAATATTTAGTCAACATTATAGGGAATAGGGAGTGATTTCAGGTGCAGCTACACAGAAGCAGATTGAAAAGAGCCTTCTATTTACAGAAATCACATTGTCTTGACATACATGATGTCATATGTTCTGTCCAATCACGAATCACGCCCTCTCTAAAGTTCCATGTCACTCAGAGTGAGCAGCTCGTCACTCAATAAGGCTGAAAGGTGTTTTTAACTGCACAGATTCAGCATTCAAAAAGGGAAAAAAAGACAGCAAAAGTTCAGTTTTACAGTGAGATTGAGAGAAATATCACAGTCTCAAACCCTAAAGAGCAGAATTAAAGAGGCAAAAGGCGAAACACTGTCATTATACAGGGGACAAATATATATTTGTCATTCTCGCCATTTTAAGGCTCAAACGGCTGATGAAGCATGCATTTGCATCTGGCCTTAAGTGACTTCGAAGCATCAGTCTACAATAATGTGCTGTTGTTGTGGAGATACGCCATGTGGATGGGGAACTGTTTTTATCTATCGGAGTCTCCGACAGTTAGACCCAGCAGGGTCTGGAATCAAGAAGACATTGGTCTCAACACAAACACAAACACGAACCCTGGGAGCTCATACGATCGAAGCATGCCTGTACACTCATGGGCCGTATATACAGAATATCTCACACATACAGTACATCCATACACTCTGACTGCTGGTAAACATGTTGGGAAGCTGCAAACAGTTAGTTGGAGAGTTCTGCAACCAAAGGGACCAAATTGCTTTGAGGACTTCAAATCAGAGCTGGGATATTTCCTTGTCTTGCTCTGTTGGTGTGTCTTGAGGACGAAATCTGACCTCTAGATCCCAGAAAGCAACTCCTTCAAGGGTACCTCCCTCTCTCCCAGTAAGGTATCTCTCTTCAGACTGGTGCCCTTGTTGACTACCTTCATCTTGATGGCGAGGTTTTTCACCTGCGCAACCGGGAGGGAGTCGAAGTAGAAGTCCTCGTTGAAGACAGGGTTGCGGCTGTTCTTGATAATGGTGCTCCGCTGTTTCTGGAGCTTTCCCGGGTTCAGGTACAGAGCCACGCAACAGTTGATGCTCTTCGCATCGCACTGCTTATCGTAGAGGTCCTCGGCCGCCAGAACGCGGACGTGAAGCCTGGCGGCGTCGATGTCGTAGTCTGTGCAGATGCGTAGAGTTCCTCCCTTGTGGAGGTTGACGGTGTGCTGTGTGAAGCGGTCCATGTTGCCTCCGTATTTCCGTCCTCGGAAAGCCGGAGAAGGAGGGCAACGGAAGCGCCTCTGAATGTTCGGGCTGGTCTCCACAGAGCTGCACTCGTCCGTGGAGAGAGAACTGTGCCGGGCGAAGGAGCGCTTGGCCCGGGACACTTTGGCTTGGGTTTCGTGGGTGAACATCTTGAGGAGGGATGCGGAACGGGACAACAGAGGGGAGTTGAACGGGGAGGACTCAGCCGAGGAGCAAGTGTCGCTTTCCCCTCCGCTGAAGTATCGGTACGGGTTGGATTGGGAGATGTTACAATCGCTGGGATTTAAGTGGTTCCCCTGCAACTTGCGTTGGGTGTTGGGCGAGGTGAGCGGACTTGTGGGGTCGCTATGGAAGAGGGACTCTTTACGTCTCGTGTGAGGACTTTCCATGAGCGTTGCGAAACCGTAGGAGGTTTGCGCTTTGGGCACGTAGGGCAAGGACATGGCCGTTTGGGACTGGGGGTCGGCGTTTGTGTTGAGGTCTCCCACTTCTCCAGCCACCAAGTCATCTGCGCTTTCAATCTGGATGATGTGGCGGTTTGCAGCTTTGAGCAAGTTCTTGGTGTCTCCAGCCAGCTTGTTAATGAGGCGCGGGCTGCGCGGACTGCCCTGTGGCGTCTTGCAGCATATGGTCTGCTCGGACGTGGAAGAATGAAGCCCATTTTTTGGCTTCATCTCCGGCGTCTCCTCCTCTGGGGGGCAGCACACCAATTTGGGCGGAATAAAGAAGTCGGGAATCTTGTCAGGGGTGAGGACATTGCTGTAGGTGGGGGCTTTGCTCTGTTTGTCGGCTGAATCTCCCTGCCGGAGAACGTTTCCCTCCACTGAACCGCGGATCTTTTCCAGCAGCCACATCTCTCGGCGGGGTCTGGGAGAGACGTGCAATCGCACCCTGTGGGCACAGAGAGCGAGACAAAATATCATCAACCCACACCGACACCTGCGATTCATGAATGCAAATATGAACTGAATTCCGTCCACCTCCTCGCTGCTTTGGGTACACTGTCACCCAGTGGATTCTTGGGAGATTCTGACACTATGTTAACACTAAAAAGCAATTGTTAAAGACAGCTGACACTTATCTCCTTTTCTGCTATCAATTGTACACTGTCACATTATGGAGATGCTGCTCAAAATGCATTAAGCATCATGCTTTCATCACACATTCAATCCGCAAAGCTTATTTACATAAGAAATATACGCAGAATGTAAACAGATGGTTTCAAAAAGCCCATGGACTCACAATGTGTGCATTTTATTAACTGTAAGTGCAGGTACTTTACCTTAATGAGCTATTTCTCCCTGTTCTCATCTTAAAATTGATTTTTTTTCTTCTGTAATTCAGTTCAGTTCAGGCATATTAAATTATATTTTTGACTTCAGTAAAACCTAGTAGGTTTAAACGTTATTGCATTAAGTACTATCTAAATATTTCTATATTGGCTTTTGTTGCATTTCCAGTATAACAATATCCTACCATAGATTTGAATATTTTTGTAGAGTTTTTACTTTCTATTACCAGGATTTTCAAGCAGAGGTCTGTGGACACTTGGGGGTCCGTGAAGGTACTGAGCTGGGTTTAGAATGAGGTTATATTAAAGATATATAATTAAAAGATTGATTGACTTTTCTGCACTGTAAAAAAAAAATGAATTAGTGAGTTAATCTGACCATTAACAATTATTTTTACTTGTATAACCAAACGAAGTCAGTTGAATTAGTCATATTAAATATTTTAATCTTAATTCCATTTTTTTGTAAGTTACAGGAAAGACTGAAGACTGCATCAAAAGCAATTTTCAAAGTAATTTTTGTTAATCATTTTAATGAAAGTTATTCTGAAGTGTTGGGAAATTTGAATTTTTTGTTTTTTTCTTGGTGCGAGTCCCCGAGTCTACAAGCACTGAAAACCCTCTCGATTAGGTGATTACTTTTCCCACTGAAAGAGTCCTCTGCGCAACAGCTGCACTTCAGGTCAGTGTTTAACGTGTAGAGACTGCAGCACCGCAGTGAAATACGGACTGCGCAGCGTTTGCTCTGTGACTGCAGAAGCGCAGCAGTGAGACGGAGCTGCAAAGGGAGACTTTATTTGTTCAAAAGTAAATCATATTCATAATATCAAGCTCTGTCTTATTCTCACAAACACCTGCACTGTCTAAACTGGTACACTCGAGAGACTTTGCATGCAGATGTGAAATGATTGATGATCTCTTACAAAATATACATGTATATATATATATATATATATATATAATATAAATATAGTTTCTAATAAAACACCACAGTTACATTAAAACTTTAATAAATGTGTATGGGATCTCCTACAAGCGGAATACTATAATAACACACTTTTTTTTGTAAGTGGTAATTAGCCTACTTTTCATTTTTCACAAAATAGCGTACTTTGTTGGACCAGCTATATTTTTAAGAGAGAAAAATGTTCAAAAGATGGCATTTTATGTTATAAACTCAACGAACATAACAAATATTATTCGCTCTATTATCAAATAAAACCTTATTTGAATATAGATCCTTTCAAACACCTGTAACACGGCAAAACTGATGTGACTGCCATTTCCACATTAGAAATGGAGCAATAGTTTGATACTCAGATATTTTGCTCCGATATTTAGTTTTATATACATCTGTAAGTAAATATACTAATATATAACGAAAAAACGCATGCAATTAAACTTTTCCAAAGCTGGTTTTGTATTAAAACCTGTTGAATCTCAGTTGAACTTACGTGAAGTGGTTTGTGGTCCGGATATGAAGTAAGTGTCCTCGCTTCAATCCATATGTTGTTGCTCGTCTCACCCTCGTTCGGGTCTCCGGTACTCCAGGGCAGAACTGTCTGTTGGTACTGCGCGTCTACTCGAGGCTTTAATAGCGCACAGACCCCCGTGCGTGCGCATATCAGCCAGTGGGAGTGCGCGCACGGTAACGCGCACCACTCTGGAATTACTCGCAGTTCGTATCCGTTTGTGTGTTCGGGATATTAGAAAACTGCACGTTATATAGGCTACTGTATAGCATGTCAAGGAGTTGGCCAGTTTAGGAACAGAACAGACAACTTACTGGATACTGCATCGCATATTACGCATGGTATTTAAAAAAGTCAATGTTTATTACATTTGGAACGGATTACTGCACATAACTTAAAAAGAGTGTGTGAATATTGGCTGTTTTAAAGAAATGAAAAAATGCTGTAGATTTATCTGTAGATTGCTGTATTTATCTTCAGGCCGTGCAAGATGTAGATAAGTTTGTTTCTTCATGGGAACAGATTTGGAGAATTTTAGCATTAGGTCACTTGCTCACCAATGGATCCTCTGCAGTGAATGGGTGCCGTCAGAATGAGAGTCCAAACAGCTGACAAAAACATCACAGTAATCCACAAGTGATCCACACCACTCCAGTCTATCAGTTAATGTCTTGTGAAGTAAAAAGCTGCATGTTTGTAATAAACAAATCCATCATTAAGACGGTTTTAACTTCAAACCATTGCTTGCAGCTAAAATACAAGACTTCTTTGCATAATATTGCTTTCTCCAGTGAAAAAGTTGCCTTGTTTGAAATAGGACAGAAATATGCACAGATCAAGCACTGTTTACAAGCCAAAGCAGTCCAAAACAGTTCTAAATAATGTAGTAATCATAATAACCATAGGCATTACATACTTCACATAGTATGCATACATCAGAAAACAGCATGATTGAATCAATCAAAAATGGGCAGTGTGCCATTTCTCATGCAGGGAAATCATGACGCATGGATAACTATGAGCAGGCGGCAACGGGCACCGTTCAAAACGCCTTATCAATTAAACCTTTTTTGTCTATTATTCACAACTGGTGGAATCTTATAGCTGGCCAGTGAGAGAGAAGCGTTTTGAATGAAATAGTGCTCTAAGATGATGTATAATTGTGTTTGATTTGCTGTTCTCTGATCTGCCCGTCTGTTTCCCTGGAAACTTGGAGAGAGGACTATGAAAACGCACTCCCATATTGTTCATGCAAAAGCAGAAAACTTTTCCAAAAGTCACCTAATTGGAGAAAATGCATGTAAAAGTCACAGCAGACATACAGCTTCATGATTTTTTCCAGATTTAAATATAGCTGTAGAGTTTCAGGTCTGTGCACATATAAGTACAGCCAGCTCACAAGTCAAGAAAGAAAGAAACGTTATGACATATTTAAGACGTTAATTGATGGACTGGAGTGGTGTGGATTATTGTGATGTTTTCATCAGCTGTTTGGACTTTCATTCTAACGGCACCCATTCACTGCAGAGGATCCATTGTTGAGCAAGTGATAGAATGCTACATTTCTCCAAATCTGTTCTGATGAAGAAACAAACTCATCTACATCTTGGATGGCCAAGATACATTTTTATTTTTGGGAGAACTATTCCTTTAACTGTTCATAAAAATCAGTACAACACAATCAAAACAGCATGCATCTGTTTAAATTAGCTGGAGTAGAGAAATGTGTGTTTCTCCTTTTTAACACAAAACACAAATTGTGTTCTACACCGCATCCCCAGGTATGCTGTTTTATTAGCCTCTCTCCATCTCTCTCTCAGTCTGTCTCTCATCTGCTGTCTGGGCTTAACATTAAAATGCAATTAACTAATTGCCTGGAGAGATGAGGAGCATTATGGCTATGAAAGTACCGCGATGATCACATTCACTCTAATTTCCCAGGATGCATCATGGGCTGAGCTACTGTCACGCAAGTACGCTTTCATTTCTATTCCATCATCTAAAAAGTCTTCATCAGGTGCATACAAATGCACAGATGAGCTTGCAAAAGCCTGATGGTGCTTTTGTCCACAGTATCTCTCTATGAAACAATTAGGGGGTTTAGATATTAATTATAGACTGTACTTTTTTCTGCAGAAAGTATTATGCACATCTGAGATAATGTCATCCACTTTAACTGTCGCATAACAAAAGCTGGTGTCCAACTGCGGCCTATTCAGCACTGATGATAGTGTTTACAGATCTAAAGTCTCATCAGAGAGGGTGATGGCTTCAGACCATTTCAGAAACATCCAAATATGGACACATCATTATGTTTTTACACTTTATTTGTGCATCAAGAGTTGATTAAGTTTTTTTGCAGCCACTTTGCAATGATATCACTGTAAAAAAACAACAGTTAAAGGGATAGTTCAGAATGAAAAAAAAAACATTTAAAATATCTTCTTTTCTAAGAAAGTTGTGTCATATGGAACTTCATAAATTAAACAATTGTTTGTTGGTTATGTTAGTTGACAGTGCATTATCTAATGTTAACAGATACAACTTTTGATTTTAAAAATGTGTTAGTAAATGGTAAATATACCATTTTAATTTTCATATATGAAAAAATGAAATATATTAACCCCCATTTTACTGCATTAATAATAGTTATTATTATGAACCAGTTTTATTAAAGAATATACAGTTTTTGAAAATTCTGCAATCACAAAAATAGCTGTGGTTAATTAAATATATACTGACACTCCCTGTTACTGTAAATAAAAAAAGTTTGAAAACAAGCAGCTTTATCAAACAGAAAAAGAAATATTAGTGCTTATACCTTCGAATTCAGTGTTGTTTAAGACAAAAACACTGACAACTGGTTTACAGGAGGCTGCTCTCCCATTTGGGAACCTTTATTTTAACAAGAGCAGGAGCCACCAAACATGTTTGAGAAAATGTCACGGTATGATATTTTAACAAGCAGTGTAAACAGCACGTCTAATGATCTCTGTCGGGTCATTCTCACACTTACTGAACCCAGTTGAACACTGTGAGGAGGAGGAGGAGACGAAAAACCTCTGCTTCCACATACATCTACAGAACGTGCCTACAATGACAGAAATGAAACGGTCACTGCCATGTGGCACACAATGCTATTTTAACATCCATTCACGGCGGCGTGCAAAGACTCACAATTACACTCATTTAGTGAGATTCTACTAAAAGCAGGGCTCTGACTAAAATAGAGCCATTTTCCAGCCGCTTTGTAAAGTAGAAAAAGAGTCAACGCACGCATGACAATAACATCTGAACCTCTGTGAAAGAATAAAAAGATCATCTGAGGAAACCGCAGACACGGCGCAGCGAAAAACCTGCTTCCCGGTCGGCTGTTGTTGTCTCTTCCCAGCTCGTTCCCATGGTGATGTGGGTTACACGATTTACTGACATTTGGCTACAAGTTATTTTGTTCCGCTCTCCTCTCTTGAATCGCCCACTTGTCTCATCAGCGAGAAAGTCCAGGCAAGCAGTGGGCGTCCGCACGTGGATCTGTTAAACACAAGGAGAAGCGTGGAGACGAGCGTAATAAACCCCAATGTCAACCTGTCACAAACACCCACCGACCAAGAACACCTGTGTCACCTCTGGCCAATCACAAAGGTCACTCAGGTATTACAGCTGTTTTACCTGAGATGAAAGAGGGTCTGCGGGGTCAGCCAGAGAGTTAGCTGAGCTTAAGGAGTAATCTGCACAGAACAAAAGCCTTTATTTTCCTGGCAGAAGCAATAGGAAGTGAGACGAGTGCAAGACATCGTTCCATTTCCTTTCTTTTCAAGGGCTTTCCAAAGGTTCCTAATCAAAACAATACTTGAACATCTGATCAAGTTGGGCTTGACACAGCTCTGACCCAGAATTTGTCGCAAACACAATATTGCTGCACAGAAAATAAGAATAAAAATGAATGAAAAATAAAGGTTCCAAAAGACGTTTCTTACAGTGATGTCAAAGAAGGAATATTTTGAGTTCCTCAAAGAACCCTTCAGTGAACAGATCTTTAAAGAACCATTTTGTGCAGAATATTTTAATTATCTAAAGAATCTTTTCCACTATAAAAGTGGAATGTAAAGGTTTCATGGTTATTAAAGCCTCTTTATAGAACCATAAGCATGTAAAAGTTAATACTTCAATAGATTTTTGACTTGGGTCAGTAAGCAACCACCTAGCAACCATTAAAAACACACTAGCAACCATATAGCAAGGTGCTAAAAAAATTGAGTTTTATGCTGTTTTTGCAGCAGTGATATGCAAAAATTCATGTGCCTGGGACCCAGTGATGCATGTGGAAATTGTAAAGAGAAGAGGACCAAGCATCAAACCCTGAGGTTCCCCATCAATGAGATTTAGATACCACACCTTTCAGTGAACAAGTCCTAAGAACCATTTTTAGTGCATAACATTAATAATCAAGAGAACTTTTTCGATTAAAAAGATAGAATGGAAAAATTACATAAGATGTATAAGAGAAAATACTTCTTGTCTTCTACTGTGATGTGACAAACAAGATGGTAAAAGAAGAGTCTTAATTAGTGACGCTTACTAAGCCTAAAATCTTTCCTGTTGTTTGTTTCTTTCATGCCACACAATTTGTGCTAAAAACATGAAACCTGAAATTGTACAGCTTGTTGAGGTGTGCAATTACTTTTCTGAGGTTTGGACTTACCATTTCCAACTGGCGGATGATAAAAAAAATCCCATAAGCTTTGAAGGAGGGAGCTGAGCCATATCTAGACTCCAGAATTTCATATAGACTTTGACTTGGGTCAGTAAGCTACCACCTAGCAACCACTCAAAACACTCTAGCAACCATATAACAAGATGCAAAAAATGAAGTAGAGTTGTGTGCTGTCAGTGCAGCAAAGATATGTAAAAATTAATGTGCAGGGAGCCAGTGATGTGTGTGTAAATTGTGAAGAGAAGAGGACCAAGCACTGAACCCTGAGGTACCCCCAATAGTGTGATTTAAATACCATTCACCTCAAAGAAACCCTGAATGATGTACCTGTAGAAAGCTGCAGAAAAGACCAAGTTCAGAATATATTCATGTATGCTGGACAATTGTTTGCTGCTCTTCCTTCATTACTTACTTCATTGATTTCATTAATATAAAAAATAAATAATAATAATAATAATAATAAATACATTAATATATACAGACACACGTATATTTATATATACACTACTGTTCAAATGTTTGGGCTCAGGAAGATTTAATTAATACTTTTATTCAGCAAGGATGCATTAAATTGATCAAAAGTGACATTAAAGACATTTATAATGTTCCAAAAGATTTCTGTTTCAAATAATTGCTGTTATTTTGTACTTTCTATTTATCAAAGAGTCCTGAAAATAGCAGTTTTCAGAAAAATATTAATAAGAAATATTTCTTGAGCAGCAAATCAGCATATTAAAATTATTTCTGAAGGATAATGTGACTGGTGTCTAAAGGCTGGAGTAACGATGCTGAAAATTCAGCTTTGCATCACAGGAATAAATTACATTTTAAAATATATTACAACAGAAAACAATTATTTTAAATTGTAATAATGTTTCACAATATTACCAGTTTTAATGTTCTATTGATGAAATAAATGCAGCCTTGATGAGCTTCTTTCAAAATCATAAAAAAAAAATTAAAAAAAAACTTATGGACCCCAAATTTTGAATGGTAGTATACATACATACATACATACACAATCTATGTCTGCAAAACTAACTTCAAAGGTTTTGGGATCCTGCAAAATATCAGTTCAGTCAAGTGTGTCCAAACTTTTGACTGACGGTTAAGCTGAATGTGTTGCAAATGCTGGTTCATGTTGTTTTTAACAAGCCTCCACAGTCAACATGGTTGTCAACACTATTAAAATGTTCCAATGGTACCAGTTCCAAACACCAATCTGAAAAAAAAAGCACTTAACTGAATCAGATATTTTGCTCTGGAAAGACTACTGCAGAGATACAGTAAAAGTGGCGAAAAGCTTAGACCCATAGTTCGCTTGAAGAAGAAAAAAAAAAAAAAGAAATTGGACAGCTGTAGCTGCCTGTGTGCTAAATTGCTCCTCTTTGGGATTTATAAAAACCATCGTACTGTAACCTTTAGATATGATCACCGCACTAAATACTGTGATTTTTATCTTCCAAAACAATTACATCTTCAGCACTGTCCAAATCTGTAGGAATACTCATAAATCAAAACAACTGAATATGAAGAAAATATGCAATAATATTTCAAGCAAACATTTGCATACTGCATTTGTAGTTTATTGATGACTTCTGGCACAAAATTTGTTTGATACCATTGTCACATCACATAAGGGAAACATTTAAGTTAACTAACAAAGGTAGGTTTATTTACAAAATGTTTAATTGAAAATGACATCACACCATTATAACCAGATCTGTTATGATTCAGACTGAATTTGCTAGGTTAAGGCATCTATGTGAATTCACACTAACGTTTAGTCTTTCTAACTTAGAAAAGAGATATAATTATATAGATATATTAAATGTTAAATTGCATGTGATGTTTTATCAGTAATGACTGTGATGATTTATGAACAAAAAACAAAACTGTTAGAGGCGTACCAGCATTGTATGTGATACATGTGTGATTTTGCCAGCTGTGACTGACAGAAAAGATCATTCTGATTACAAACTGAAAAACTACTGTACAGGACAGGCAATCAATCCACTCACGACCACACCAAAGTAGCCTGGTTATGTAAGAGCGCACAATTACCCTGCTTTTATGCTTTTAGCCTTAAAGGTGAAGTGTGCAATTTCTGAAGCACTAGTGTCACCAAATGGAATTGCAAAAATAATGACCCAACCATCGGCACCATTCCTGTGTGCAACAGGTCAGTTGAACTGAAAGCTGTCCCAAACTCGTGCCACTGGCTGAGGGAAAGCCCCACAGAATCACAGCGTTTAATCATTTTGGGGAAGTAACCTAGTAATGGTTTGTTTTACTTGCAAACTTAGTTATCAGATGAACCAAATTTTCTCAGTTCCAAAATCTACTGAAAAACCCCAAACCTGACAGCAACAGGTAAGCAGAGGTTTGCAGAAGAGCTAACAAAACTTGTGTTCACTTTAAAGCCAATTGTGCCACCTGGTGGCTGATTTCCTCATTATATATATATATATATATATATATAGTTCTTAAATAAAAGTAAATACTCTACATTATCATGATGTTTTACATTTTAACCAATAACCACAACTATAACCATTATTTATTTTATTTTTAGGATGAATAAACTGGCAACACTTTATTTTGCAGTGTCCATATAATGAATTATTAAAATAAAAAAAAATACTATGTGCAATAACAATTACACACAGCTTTACAAAAATGACATAATAAAAAAACATGGTTTATTAGTATGAAGCAGTAGTGGTATGTAAATACATAATAAAACGAACACTGTAATACAAAGTGTGACCAACACGTTTGCAAATCTCTATCTTTCATCCAGGCTTCATCATATCCTATGTCATTATAAGTGGTCAAATAAAGCCAGATTAGAAATAGCCTATTAAAACTATTGTTTTTATGTATCAAAACGGTAATGTCAAACATGAAAATGGCATTTTCTAAGGCACTTATTCTCGTGTAAACTTTGTGCTAACTACTAACGTTTCTATTTGTCACAATACCGCATTTAAAAAGACTTGATAAGAAAATTATTCCAAGTTGTGATGACTCACGTCTCAGAAGTTGCTCAGCATCAATGCATTATTCAGAAAACATTCTGACTTGGTACAAAATGGTTCAGCTGCAGAACTGAACTGTGTTTCCTACTGTAATATATATGTCTATCACATCAGGTTAACAGACTCCTACATTAACACACATTCATTTGTGTGTATTGTGATCCTCATCTATGTATCGCATGGGTCAAATACCACAGGAAATCATGTTGTAGGGTGTTTGTAGTGACTTGCGGATGGATGTCTAACAGCAGCGTTTGCTGGAGGGAGGAGACTGTCGCGTCAGTTTAAAGGACTCGTGGCTGTCAGCGTCTGTGTTCTCCAGCGGAGGGATCTGTCGACCTACACAGATGTGAGAACATGAACAATTATGCCATAACCAGTTCAAAAACACTGTGTGTTCATGTCACTGCATTAGAAAAAATGCAGTGAAATACAAGTGTGTTGATGTAGTTAAATGCAATCTTTCACAATAAACTGACGGCAAATGTGACGGAGGTGATGATGATTATTGCTCATGATGAGTTAAAGTTAGCTCTGATTCGTCATCATGGACTACTAGAATAAAATACTCCACTAAAGGAATTATTTTAACTCAGCACAAATGTAATATTTTGTGCAAATCCCTGGATTCACCAGCTAAAAAGTCATTCCAAAACTGGTGATATGAATGCATATCATGCACAGGTCTAGATATATTATGTACAATATCACTTACAGTTAGACTAATATTATTACAATTTAAAAGAACGGTTTTCTATTTGAATATATTGCAGAATGTAATTTATTCTTGTGATCAAAGCTGAATTTTCAGCAGCATTACTCCAGGCTTCAGTGTCACATGATCCTTCAGAAATGTGTAGCATGGTGACTTGACTAGTCTTAGTGATTCTTACTGATTTTCTGAAACAGCTCCTCTATGTTTACTGCATTTCTGGCACTGGTCTCCATAAATATTGCTGCAATGGACTCTGCAAAATCTTTCGCCTCTTTAGTTGGAACTTCCCTAGGAAAACCCCCCCCCCCCAAAAAAACACTGAATATTAGTAAACAATCAGTTCACTCATCGAGTGAAATCATCGAGTGTTTGCTTAGCCTGAGGAGCGTGTTCGACTGAGGACAGGACTGAAAAAAACATCAGAGGGGATTGTGGTAAATGGGCACTGGACTGCCTGCAAATGTCGAATAATTATACGGACGCAAAGACCGACAGTTGGGAAAATTACAAGGGAAAAGTGATTAAACATGATTAAAAAGTTCTAAATAGAAACGGCTTAATTAACAGCGACGTGGTCTCAGCAAAACTATAATTGAAGGTGCAGTTTGCCGAGTCTGAGTTACTCAGAACTGAAAAAGCTCAAAATAAACTCTAATAATCACAACTAAAGTGAAACAGCATTCGCAGGCCATCTTACTTCCACAATGTAAAAGCAGGACTTGTTTTTATACTTTAGGAATTGACTGGATAGCAAGTTATTACATTGTATTTATCAAGAACATTTTGATGAATTTGATCTGCTCTTAATGTGCATTTTTGATTTCATGTGGACTTTAAGTAAAATGATCACATATGACATAAGAAATATAAAATAGAAGTTGAGTGGCTGCAGGTTTTGGAAAGAAACTTCAGAGAAAATAATACATTTTTAGAGAGAAGAAGAAGGGATTTATTAACCTGATATCACCCAGATCGGTTTTATTTCCTGCTATAGCCACGACTATATCCTCCGGCCCGTGTTCCTTCAGCTCCTTCACCCACTTCTTTAATGTCTGGAAAGAATCCTGCAGAAAAAAAAAAACACATCACAAAACATATGGAGCTTCAAATACGAGGTTGCCTTCCATACATTTCATACAAGAATCAACTTTGTCTCAGATGCTTCTGAAATTCCACAGGAGATAAAAGGAAATAGACACCAATGAATCAGTAATTGTCTACAGAGCTATAAAATGAGATATAAAACGTGGATAGCTGCTCAGATTATTTGATCTTGGATGAATTTGAAGAGAAATGTTCATATTGACATCTCTGACTTTTGTTTTGAAAAATTTTGGGCACAATTTGAGACTTTGATGTGAAATCACTTTTCAGTAACAGTTTAATCTCCATTTAATTGCATTGCTTTCTGAGAGTCAATTGATATATAGACAGGATCTCACTTGTGATTTTTCTTTCAAAAATTCTTGATTTCTCCCACAGTTATAAACAAATAAACATTAAATGAGTCAATCAAAACGACATATTTCAGTGTACTGCACCTAAACACAGTTAAACATGCTTTTTAAATAGACACAACTTGAACTGCACAAACATACTATAATACAACTTACAAGTTTTGTGATGTCATAAACAATAACGGCCGCAGCAGAACCCCTGTAATACATGGGAGCCAACGAATGAAACTGCAGAAAAATAACATATGCTGTCAATGTTGGGAGCTTTTAAAGATTAAAAATGTTCATTTTGATGATTATATTTTAAATAAGGCAAGCATCACTATTAATATTGCTCTTACATGGGGTTAGTGACAATTTTGCAGAGGAAAACACCACTCTTCCTTAAAAACATGTAGTTACTGTAGCATTGTTTTTAATAAAGCATATTAGGATGACTCGTGGTGGTGCATAAGATGACGTCAAGTTCAAAAGCAGACGCATATTTTCCGAGCGATCTGAACAGACAGTAATATTGAACATACAGACATGAACACAAAGTCACGCCAGCACTTCCAAAACTCACACACACATTTTCACCACACCCAATGAGTCACACCTACAGTGAACTCTTAACTCTGTGTGTGTGTGTGTTGGAAATGAAATGTGATTTCGCTAAATAACAACTGTGATGTCAAACATGACACAGAGGTTTGACCTGGAATCGTCTTGCATCCTTTAATCGTGTTAAAGGGAGAGTTCATCCTAAAATAAACTTCTGTCATCATTTACTCACAAGATGTTCCAAATGGAAATGACTGAATTTTCCTTTTTGAGCGAACTATTGTTTTAGGTTAGGAATTAAGGGGCATAGATACGCTGACAGGAATCCAAACATCTTAAACCTGTGTGTGTGTGTGTGTATGTGTGTGTGGAAAACAGAAGCTGAACGCTATGGAATCATGGGATGGAGTGTGTGTTATTAGCTCTGTTCAGGCTGCATGAGATAGAAGCGGATGCACGAATATGCTCAAAAAACATCTTCAAATAAACACTAATTCATGCAGAATTATGATATTGAGGAAGAAAAAGTGTCTCGGATGAAATAAAAATGAACAAATAAGTAAACGTTTGACAGAAACTTTTCATAAAACATTCATATACAGTGCCTTGTGAAAGTATTCATATTTTTTTCACGTTTTATGTTGCTGCCTTATGTTAAACTGCTTTAAATTACTTTTTTTCCCACATCAATCTACACTATATACACCATAATGGCAAAGCAAAAACAGAATTGTCACAACTTAGTAAATTTATTAAAAACAAAAAAAAATTAAATAAGTATTCATACCCTTAACTCAGTACTTAGCTGAAGCACCTTTACAGCCTCAAGTCTTTTTTGTTTGATGCGACAAGCTTTGCTCATCAGCAATTATCTGCCATTCTTCACCTCACCTGTTCACCTCTCAAGCTCTGTCAGGTTGGATGGGGGCAGATGCACATTTTTAGGTTTCTCCAGAAATATTTGTTTGGGATCAAGGCCAGGCTCTGGCTGGGCCACTCAAGGACCTCCACAGAGTTGTCTATAAGCCACTCTTACTGTGTGCTTAGGGTCATTGTCCTGTTGGAAGGTGAACCTTCTGCCCAGTCTGAGGTTCTGAATGCTCTGGACTGCGTTTTCATTAAGGCTATCTCAGTATGGTGCATTGAGCTTTTCTTCTACTCTGAAGAGTCCCTCAGTCCCTGCCGCTGAAAAACAGCCCCACAGCATGATATCAGCACACTTTACTTTTGGGATGGTAGTCTGCAGGTGATGAGCAGAGCTGGTTTCCTTCAAACACGATGCTAAGAATTGAGGTTCATCAGACCAGAGAATCTTGTTCCTCAGAGTCTGAGGGTCCTTTAGGTGCTTTTTTGCAAATTCCAAGTGTGTTTTCATGTGTCTTCTCTGAGGAGAGGATTGATTCTCACCACACCAGCATAAAGCCCAGATTGGTGGAGTGTTGCAGTGATGTTTGTCCTTCTGTAGGTTTCTCCTATCTCCACATATGATCATGGAGCTCAACTAGAGTGACCATAAGCTTCTTGTTCACCACTCTAACCAAGGCCCTTCTCCTTCATTTGCTCAGTTTGGCCAGGAGGCCAGCTCTAGGAAGAGTCCTAGTTGTTTCAAACTTCTTCCATTAAGGGTAACGGAGACTACATGATTCTGTGAACCTTCAATGCAGCAGAATTTTTTCTGAACACTTACCCAGATGTGTGGCTTGACGCAAACCTGTTTCTGAGCTCTACAGACAGTTTTTTTGACCTCAGGGCTTGGTTTTTCTTCTGATATGCATTTTCAGCTGTTAGACCTTTTATTAAGACTTGTGTGCCATTCCAAATCATACCCATTCAATTGAATTTGCCACAGGTTAACTTCACTCAAAGTATAGTAACATCTACAAGCGATATGAATTCTCCTGAGCTAAATTTCATCTGTCCCAGATAAGGGTATGAATACTTTTGCAATGGAATCATTTAAGTTTTCTATTTTCAATAAATTTGCAAAGATGTTAAAAACCTGTCTTTTGCTTTGTCATTATGCTGTATGGAGTGTAGATTGATGTGGAAAAAAAGTCATTTAAAGCAGTTTAACATAAGGCAGCAACATAACAAAATGTGAAAAAAATGCAAGGCACTGTACCTAAGCTCCAATTTCTAAATAAATAAAACAAAAAGAAATTCTCACCCGTTCCTGCCCTGCAGTGTCCCAAATCAGAAACTTGTGAAGTTCATTTCCACAGGGGACGGTCTTAGTTAAAAAAGATGCACTGAAAAACAGATTATATTATCATGATAAACATATGATTTGATAAGAATAATAATAATAATAAATTCAATTTTGATTAAAAAAAATTGTATATATATTTTAGTAATTCATATTTTTTTAATATTAATATGCATTCATATACTATATATTCAAATATTAATTTGTTTTTTTATATAGTATACATGTATACACTGTTTAAAAATAAATAAATAAACTGTCTTCATTCAAAGAGGAACATCACAGTAACCATGACTAAGATATGAAGAAAAAAAGTTTAAGTGCAAATTGTGCAAAGCTAAATATATTCTCTTGTCCAAGTGTAATGAGTAAGCCCAACCGAGAGAAATCAGCATGTGCTGATGTAAACAAAACGAGAGGAAACAACTGAACTGACTCTGAATCAGCTGTTCAAAACTGGTTTGACTCACGAAGGTATATTTAGACACACATTCTTCCTCCTCCACATGAGCTGACAGATGTGATTTCTTCACCTCAGTTTGTGTAAAACCCAACAACTACGTCAAGTGTTTAGTAAACAGATGCACCTACCCTATTGTTGGACTGATGTTGTGGTCAAAGTGATCCTGAACGAATCGACACACAATACTTGATTTCCCCACGCCTGTGTCCTGTGATTATGAGAAAAACAAAAGCACTGAAACATCATGAAATATCAAACACATGAGCAGTGATCAATGTTTAAATGTCTTTCGCTGTTTGACAGGACTTCAGATTATTATAGAACTAGATCAGATGATGTGGACATTAAGAATTTGAGATTGTTTTTTTTTTTTTTTTTGGTGCAGTATGTAATATCTGACGTATGCATACTGTACACTGTATGGAATAAAAATTTCTGTATGTATAAAATACCTGGATGACATATTTTTGCCATAACGCACAGTATACGACAGCATACTGCACAGAATACCATATCCCACAATGCACTTAACTTGACCTTCAGTTTCTAGTGAATAAGTGTTTTAAACTTTTGTATGCTGCATTGTCAGCTGGACTCATTACATCATGTTTGCTATCATCACCCTGGTTATCACTTCGGAATGCATTTTAAATCCAATTTTGCATAAAATGTCTTAACTTTAGGTTGATTTTTAATTAAGTCATAAAGACCTTTAAATCACAGTTGGTTACAGCTGTATGCGGCTCACAGTAGTATGCTCCTCCGTTCATAGCAAACAAATTCAGTTTTTTTTAAATAATATGCAACACGCAGTATATACTGCGCAACATTAAGTGCGCAGTGCGCTAGAATTCCATTTCGAACACAGCCAGTATTCAGCCGGCGGTGACGTCATAGCCGCAAACATTCCTAAAGAATGAATTTATGCGAAAACACGTCCAGCTTTAGCTCCAACTCTCTCATATAAATACCCTAAGATAATTGTGTTAACAAATCACGAGGCTTCACTTGACTGAAAGAGGAACTTCGTAACGGTAAAACATCTCTACGTGTTGAGTATGAGAAAAGGAATCCGAAATAATCAGAGTTCCAGTCAGTCTGTTTGTGTGTCGATGATCCTGACGCGAGTGAAGCCGCAGACGGAGGAATCTCAACACTCACCCCGAGCAGACAGACTTTTAGTTCCCTGATGGCCATTGTAAAGCACGTTAAGGCAGCTGAAGCATTATTCTAGCAGTCTCCGGTCTTATTTTGTCGACTCTCATCCATCACGGTCACAGCGGACTGTTCATCCGTAAAACACAAACTCTGACCATCTCCTTCCCAAATCTAACGGAAACCGACTGGAGAATTTCGGCTGAGCTGTCACTCACATCACGTGATGACATAAACCACGCCTCAAAGAGAGAAAGAGTGTTCAAAGAATAACAACAATAATTATTCAAACAACAACAAAAGACCAATAATAATAATAACAATAAAATTGAGAGTGAATTGAATAAATGTATGCCCATTATTACTGTTATTTGCATATGATTTTATTTTTCATCTTTTGTAAGCCTACATTAGTCGTTTAAGTAAAAATAATAACGTACAGTCAAACCAAAAATTATTCAGACACCAGATATAATTTTTGATTTTTTTTTTTTTTTTACTAGTGGGTGCAGGACACTATAGTTCATTTATGTAAGAGAGGATAGCAAAATAAAGTAAACTGTGATTTATTATCCCCAAAAACTCTTCATGCATTGAAATTGATAAAAATTTGGGAACAAAAATTTGATTTGACACTTTGACCTGACCATGTTTTGTTACATACCTTTCTATCCAAGTTATCTGACATTATCAAGATGAATTTGTTCTGACACAGTTTAACTCTTGAGTTCTTGTCATATTTTATTACCATTTTCTAAACTATAGTGAATAAACTGTGACAATGTGAGAAATTTTGAAGGTGTCTGAATACATTTTGGTTTGACTGTATATAAAATTTAAAAAAGTATTTTCAATGTATTTATAATTTATTCACATAAAGTATGCAATAAATAAACCATAAAGTTAAACAAGTAGATATAAAAAGACAAAACAAAAGGAATTAAAGTTTTGAATGAAATAAATCTCTAATCAAACTGAAAATAAATTAAAAAAGAGGGTAGTGTAGTTATGCTGATTAGGTTAGATTTTATATATGTATATGTAAAAGCTTTCAATTTGATTTGAGATTAACTTTATACAGAAATGTAATTCTTTTTTTATTTTATATTATCTTTAGTATTTTAACTTTATGGATTATTGCATTTATTATGTGGATAAATTACAAATACATAAAAATACTTTTAGATGTGGATAAATTACAAATACATAAAAATACTTTTTGTATACTTCTATATTTGTAATTTTTTAAAAATACTTTTTTTTTACTTCTAAATTACAAATACATAAAAATACTTTTTGTATACTTCTATATTTGTAATTTTATTTTATAAAGGGGCAATATTTAGTAATTAATAATTTAATATGTAAAATGTAAGCTAATATAAGTAACTAAATAAATAACATTTACTGTATTTTGATATTTTGCTGTATTTATATTCATTATCATTATTGTCATTATCATGCAAGTTCATATGCAGTAAAACAAGAAAATGAATGCTGTGTACATCACAGTGTGATTAGATGGTCTTAGATTTCAAGCTCTGGACTTTGTATCCAGAGGTTTTCTCTGCCTGGTAACTTTCACTGACTAGTCTGTGCAAATCAAACAACACCTGCAGTCGGAACCTCCTCAGACAGAGAAAACCTTCATCTCCAAGCTTCTTGTGTTAAATTAGACCACATACCTGTGTCTGTCCATAACTGATGGTGACACTAATCACAGCAGTCACTGAGAGCATCCAGCACGATCATCACCTTCACTGCAGGAGCGACAGGTCAATCCTTCATATTCTGTATTCCTAACACTATCTCACGTTAGATGTAGGACATTCGTACAAATTCATACAGACTGTGCAACTCGTAAAACACATCCGATTTAGCAAAAATCGTATGAATTTGTACGAGTGAGGTCGTACGAATATAACCACCTCGTAAAATATGTACGAATTGCCGTGAGATCGGCTTGGTGTTCCAGTCAAAAATCTTCAAACTTGAATTACTGTCCAACCTATCATTTTATTTCAGATGGCAGCATTCTGTTCGCAATGATCATGAGCTACAAAAGCTTTGTTTATAATATGAAAAACTATCATTTCCAAAAGATGAGTGGGTATGTATCTCTTTGAGATAAGTTGTAACAGAGAGACATTAGGGAAAAAAGAGCTTTTTTTTTTCATATGATATAGTTGACAATCAGTCTGTCAATAGATTTGATTAGAATTATACAGTATTTCTGAAATGCAACTCGCTTGACAGCATGACAAGAAAGAAAGAGAGAAAACAAACCAAAAGCAAAATGAGAGTAGAAATGTGTTATATCTTAAAGAGAATAATAATATACAATAATCCAGTAGTACACTAGCATTCAACAAGCACTTTAGACAAAAATAATAATCACAAAATAAAATGAAACGGACACAAATTGGTAGTAAAAAAAGGAAAGAATTGGTGACAATCTAGTGCAAGTTTCCAAAAAGACCATCGATCAGTGTGTCAGAACATCTGGAACAACTGTGCCAAAACTTCAGGATCTCTCCAAAAATGTATGTTCATATTTCACCACAAATCAAAAGAAAAATAAGATATTCTGCAGAAAGAAAATGAAGCTTTCTTTCAATTTTAAGCATCATTTTAAGCAAAATATTTTTTCTTTGATTCTGATCACCTACACTTCTTAAAACCATCCATAATAACCCCTTAAACTTCATCAGTGATCAAAAATATTCTTGTGCTTCATAAAATTTGTTTTAAAAAAACATAGTGTGACATTACGTGAACGTACGGAAACGAACAAAAATGTTATCAACTCCACAACAAACGGCAAAAGTGCAGATCTGCACGTTTTAGTGCAGTTACAGATTAGATGTTTATATATATTGATTATTAAATACTGAAATTTATAATAAACGTTCAAAACCAACTCCTTTGAATATCTTAATAGGTAAAAATACAATCTAGTTGTATGACAATGTCCCAGAGCATCTTCAAAGTAATTCTTCTGTGCGGCTGCACACAGTCACCTATGGCACAGTGGTTTCAGAAAACACACAACTTCATTGATTTTCACTGTTTGATCTCAGTTCTAGACCTGGACCCACAATTGGAAAGCTGGCAGCCCATTATGATTTCTCATCCCCTTATTTCTGCATTGGCAAGAGACTTCCAGGATATTTCTCAATGTATTTTCTCCTTTGAGATTTAATTACGATGAGCTGAACTGCATAAATAAAATGCATTTGTTAATAATAACCAATAAAGTAAATTTGCTTGTCTGAAATGATTGCTTTTGCACGGAATGAAACGTGAACACAGAAGATACGGAAGTTCTTCGCCTGCGGTTTGGAGGTTTCACACAGGTTGCAATTCAACGTTGTGTCATAACATCCTATTAGCGCTCGGTATTTCTTGAAATGCTTAAAGTATTTAGGTGAATCTTAAGAAAACATGTCACATTGCTATGGAAACCTGTTTATGCCACGGAATAAATAAAAAGGTAATGCAACTTTTATCATCTCAAAACTCTTGAGTTTATCTCTCAAAATTCTATTTTTTTCCTTGGAATTATGTGATAAACTAGCAACTGCAAGAAACAAAGTCTAAATTGTGAGATAAAAGTCACAATTACCTTTTATTTTTATTCTGTGGTGGAAAAAAAAAAAAACAATTGCGAAACGTGAACTCAAAATCCAAAATCCTGAGAAAAAAAGTAAATTGCAAGAAATGCAAGAGATGTAAACTTAGAATTGCAAGAAAAAAATTGAATTCTAAATCAGTCAGAATTCTAAATTTATCTCTCACATAGATAAACTGTGAAAAGCTTGCTTCAGGACTTTTTTCAAAATTGTGAGACGAAAAGCTGAAATTTTTTTATTCAGTGGAAACAGGCTTTCATATATTTCAACCCAAAATCGAAAGGAAAAATATGTTTGCATAAAGAAACTTTTTTTGCATTGTGACATTATTTAATGACTATTATGAACAATTTGCACTTAAAATACTATGTTTTAAGTTTAAATCACAATAAATGCAGTAAAACAAATAATGCTAGGATATATACTTTATAATGTAAATAATATATCAATATTTTTCCATACTACCACATTTCCATCATGAGAATATTTTATTTGAATTAAGGTAATGAGAATTATGTGGAAAATGCTTAATAGTAATGTAAATAATGTTAGAATGCAAAAAAAAAAAAAATATCCCTAAAAAGAGACTTAATTTTCTTAATGCAAAATATAATATAATATAATATAATATAATATAATATAATATAATATCTTTTTTTTCTTTTGATTTTGGAGTAAAAATTGACCTGGACAGATGAGATTCACTTTTTTTTTTCTACAAACTTGGGATTTTTAAACACAAACCCCTAATAACTATTTAGAAAAAAAGAGAATTAGCATGTCTGTTTAGACAGGGGTCAAAGGGCAGATCAAATCTGAGCACTCACAAAGAACTGATTGTGCTGCTGCAATTTCACATACAAACTTAAACGTGTCAAAAGAATCCAATTTCACTCCATTGTGATGATGAACAATCAGAAATGTTTCCCATACTCGCCTCTCTTTAGACCTATTGACCTACAAATCACAGATCACATCCGATCATCTCGCCTCCGTCCTCTGCTGTCCAGTTTTCTCCCAGTGTAATGAACATCTCACTTCACCTTGCTGACCCTTGACCCAAGATGTCACAGTTATGTGATGAGCAAACACAAGCGCAGGTGTAGTGATGGTCAGATGGTTTACAGGTTGGCCTCCCTCTTGTCTTTGCTGGGCGATGGCTTCATGGCATCTTTTCCAGGCTTCCCATTGGCTGGGGCGGCAGCGGCAGTGGATTCCATGGCGACCGCTGCGGCACGTTTGATTGGCTCGTCGGCTCTAGATCGTTCCTCTGGGCTGGGCTGGGAGGGCGGGGCCTGTTCAGATGTGGGCGGGGCTGTGAGCTCCTGTTGTAGCTTGTGACTCTGAAGGAGGCGGAGCTGAACACGCAGTTCCAATATGGCCTCCTGTTCCTCATGGATGGCCTGATTCAGATGAGTGTTTTTATTCTGCAGAGAAGCAAAACAAATACAAAGATGAGACTGATGCATAGGATTCAATACGTAGTTTAGGCTAAATGCTAAGCAGTGACTTAAATAATTAGCCATTTACGGATTCCAAGCGGCTCTGCACAGTAAAACTGGCTTAAAACAGAATCGACGTTCCTTTTCTGTTGTGATGTGTATCAGAATGAAACAATATACTTCTTGAATTAAAAAAAATAAATAAAAAGTAGGATGGCACTTGAATTTGTCAATCAGAAACTGATTAGATAAAAACATTTCCATTACTTGAAATAAAATAAATGTTCACTGAAATAAAATATATAAAAAAAACCTTTTAGCTAGAAGCCAAGTCAACAATTCTCATTTTTATGTAGTTCAACTTTATGTACTAAAATAACTAAAACGGAATTAAATATATATAAAAACTATTTAGAAATAATAATAAAAAAAAATAATAAAAATGACAAAAACATAACAAAAAAATGATTAAAAAACTTTAATTAAAATTCAAATTATTTTTTAGAAATGTATTTAAAATTAAAATATAAACATTAAAACTAATTCAAGATATTAATAAAAACTATAATATTATCTCAATTATATTAAAATAACACTGGTATGTTGACTATTTTTCAGCAGTTTTAAACATGGCTCATCCAGTTAGAATTACTTGTTTTATAAACCTGCAAACTTTTTTTCTTGGGACATATTTACTACTACTAATAATAATATCTGATGTAATTCACTCAATTAGACTTAACGCCACAAAACAAGCACAAATAGGAAAGCTTGACAAAGTAAGTTAACAACAGTAACAAAAGAGAGTAGATGGTCAGTTAAATTTGAACTTTGTACAAATCTTCACGTCCTTCCTTCTCACCTCTAGCTCTTCGTTCTGTTTCTGCAGGTCTTCTAGAATCATCTGCAGTTCCTCTTCATCTTCACTCTCGCTCTCGCTGTCTGATGAATACTCCTCTGTTTCACTGCGGCCCTGCTGACGGCTGTGTGTGTGTGTGTGTCATTTCAAGCAGAAAAGGAAAGGCAAAGAGTTAAAGAAAAGAAGCAGAAAGATGACCCTTGCACGTTTCAGATCTGCTGTACTGCAGCCCTGTTTTGATCAATTCAATGGCAATTGCACATAACTAAAAGTGCGAAATAATTAATAATGAATGTTTTTTAAAAATGAAGATTCTTATGTTACCAAGCCTGCATTATATACTAAAATGTAATTTATTCCTGTGATGCAAAGCTGAATTTTAAGCATCATTACTCCATTTTTCAGTGTCACGATCCTTCAGAAATCATTCTAATATGCTGATTTGCTGCTCAAGATGCATTTGTTATTATTACTGCTGAAAAAGGTTTTTGCTGCTTAACATTTTTCCAAAATTCTGTGATGAATAGAAAGTTCAAATAAACAGCATTTATTTGAAACAGAAATCTTTTGTGATGTGTCTTTACAGTCACTTTATGATCAATTTAATGCATCCTTGCTGAATAAAAGTATCAATTTCTTGAAATAAAATCTTGAACGGCAGTGTATCATGTTTTCTATCAAAAACATGAAGCAGCACAACTGTTCACAACATTGATAATAAGAGCTGTTTCTTAACCAAATCAGCATATTAGAATGATTTCTGAAGAATCATGTGACCCTATTTTTGATGAAATAAATGCAGCTTTGGTGAGCAGAACAGACTTTTCAAAAACGTTGCTTCTCACAGAAATGACATGATTAAGATCATGCATTATTATAATTAGCAGCAAATTTGATCATTTTGCCTGTGTGTCAACTCTCACCTCTGTATATCTGCGATCTCCGCACGCAGTCGCTCAACTTCTTCTTTCTCTGTGGCGATTTGCCGGCGCAGCACCTGCTCCAGTGATATCAGCTCCTCCTGCTCCGTTAGGATCTCATTCTCCTGCAGGGGGTGGCAGAGAAACAAACCAAACATCACACAGAGAGAATCTTCAGCTGCATCCTAATACATAAGTATGCAGCAAAACTGTAGAGTAGAATTGGAACATGCCATATGACAGAAAAAATATGCCTCTTCCACACACTGCTTACATCTGCGTGTAAGCATCTGCACATTATGTGTTTCTGTAGGTTCATATGTTAAAAACGGCTGTGGTGTATACTATGCAAAGTATAGTGCTGCTTATCATTGACCAGCTGATTTGTTTATCAGTCAGAAAGCCGTTTCAGTGTCGAGCCAGCATCTGAAACACTATGAAAGCAGCAGTAGCGTCCGAGCAGGTGGCCTCACCTGTGCCAGGAGAAGATTAATGACTTCCTCCTCGTTCTCAGACATCTCCTCCTTTGACACGTCCTCCTTAGATAGGCTGGCGATTTCCTGTGCGATTTTAGTCTCACACTCCTGTGGATTCAGAGGGACAGAGAACAAACAACACATGAGGAGGTTTCTAGAAGTGTGGCATGATAAACAATGGGGCGTAAATTTAATTTTATGGTTGCAAACATTTGTTTTTAGTGGCCAGTTTCTTACAGAAGTGGCCGACAATAAAATTGTGCTTGTTTATAATTGTTTATAACTATGCTGACATGGCTACTGTATAATCACAGCAAGAAACAAATGAAAAATAGCAAAAAGTAAATAATAATTATAAAGGCTTTTTAAAGCTTTTCTTTGATTAAAAAATCAATCAATCTCATTTAATTAAAAATGTCTGTGATTTGTCCACTCATCTCTCACTTTCTTTCTGTTTTTGTTTTGTTTTGTTGACCAGCTGTATGACAGCCTGGTATAGTAGCTGTACCAAAGCTGCCAAAAAAAAGCTCTGCACCAGGTTGTAAAAACAGCACAGGACATTGTTGGTACTGACCTGCCATCACTTGATCACCTTTATAAAGCCCGCTGTTTGAGAAGGGCGAGTAATATCATTAAGGACATCACTCACCCTAAAAATAGCATGTTTCAATTCCTTCCATCTGGAAGGCAATGCCAATCCATCCGGGTACGTGAAAATAAACTCAAAAACATTTTTTTTCCAACAGCAGTAATTTTGATGAACTCTGGTGTCTCCCTGTCTGATCATGTAAAATAAGCTATGTCGGCAATGTGTGACTTACTGTTAATAAGTTCAATATACTGATAATAAGTTCAGTAATAATGCTGCTATAATAACATTGTTGGCTACTTTCGTATTAACACTGTATTTGGCATTTTTTTTATATTTGAATCATTATTGTATCACTATGCTAATTATCCACATATTTAGTATGAACTATTTCGTCTTGTATTTAATAACTACTGTGTTCTTTGTAAATGTATTGTTAGCTATTTGTCTTATTTTAGATGCACCTTGGGGTTGTCGCAAGAGAAATTTCGTTGTGTTACACAATGACAATAAAGTACTTGACTCCAATTATTAATTTTTATTAAAATTATTAATTTTTCTGCAATTTTTTTTTAATATATACTTTTAAAGAACTACAGGGTAAAGGAAAAAAACCCCAAAAACAATAGGAAACGGGTATAAAAGCTGTTTTTGAGGTACGTATAGGTTTACATATACACAATCATTGACTCCTGTTTATATTACAGGACTCCATCCATTTCTCCCAATATGTTAGAAACTGATCCTTTTTAAGCCTCAAAATAAAAGTCAATTCTTCCATATTTCCTTCATTTCTACCATTTACTACTCTCTTTCTATTTGTATTTGAGTTGATAACATTTACAACTTCAAAATGTTAACAAATGTAGTTTTCCATTAGAAACCCTTGTTGTATTTGATTCTTCTTTCTCAGAAACACTCATTATGATGTGATGTGCATTAAAGCAGGGCTCAGAGCTCTTGCCTGTCTCTTGGCCTCGCGGAGCTTGCGTTTCAGCGCGGTGACGATCCGCTGCACCTCCCAGAGTCTCTCCTCCTTGGACAGATCCTTCACACCGGCCTGCAGATCTCTGTGCAGACGGTTCAAGAGGAACTCCTGCAAAAAAACACACATGTAGTGATGCACCGAAATGACCATTTTACTGAAACTCCGAAACTGAAATGGAAGAAGTTTCCATTGACGGAAAGCGAAATGAACGTTTATTTAATAGTGAAATAATCTGTCAATACATAAAAAACATTTAAAATAAAAACTAGGTATTCAAACATTTAAACTGCGCATAAAACTAGAATTCTGTTGCTGTTCCGATTTGTTGTTGAAATACAAACATTAATAAAACCCCTTTTCACAACAGATTTATACATAACAGATATATTCAAACATATATTTAATAAAACATCACCAAAAGGTTAAGTTAAAGTATAATAATAAATAAGTACGACATGTGCCATTGGAGAAACGCTAACGAAATGTCACTGTTTTGGTCAATGATTTCAGTTCTCCAAAAGAATTTTGGCTGAAACCGAAAATGTATTATTTATTTTTTTGCTTTTTTCGGTGACAATTTTTGGTTTCCGAAAATAAGATTGTTTTTTCTCATGTTTTGTCTAATTTCTCAGACTTTCCTCCTGAGAAAAAAAAAAAGATCCCAGTCTCTACTAGAGCTCTAGATGAAATCTCAACCTCTCAAACTGTGTTCAGCAATCTGCAGTCAGAAGTCAGAGATTTCAATACGAACTTAAACATTTCTCATCAAAAGATCTGAGCTGCATACATTTTATAGCTCTATATTCACACTGTATGATAACTATTGTTTGTCTTACTGAGACAAAGTTGATACATCTAACCAACAAAACTGAGAACATCTCTCACAAAGAGCAACCTCTGAGCCATAAAATGTATTGCTATTGTTATCTTGTTGAAGTCATGTGACAGCAGCTATAGATTCACAAACATTAGGACTGTTTTTGTTTTCGCTGCTCCAGATCTGTTTTTGTTTCCAGTCTCTCTTCACTCACAAAGTTTGGATTCATCTCCTGTTTTGAATATCACACATATTTCCTTGTTCTAGGGTCAAATTTGCCTTTGACACAATAAAACAAATTATTTTATGTAAAACATAAAACAAAACTTCTTGCATCATGCAGCTTCCTCTTCCAGGTAAATTACATGATCTGGATCTCAAAATGACAAAATTGTCATGAACATATTAACAGTTCTCAAAAGGTGCATTATTCTTTATGCATATAATATAATTCTGTCATCTTTTCATCAAGATTTGGGCTGAACTGTGACCTGTTAGACAGGATTGTGAGATTGACACACTTCTTTTATTTTATGTGTAGGACCATAGCCATTTTATTTCAGTCCTGTGCCCCACCTGTCTGCGGATCTCCTCTTTAATGCTCTCCTGGGTCTCAGGTAGGGTCGGCATAGTGGCCATATTGGACCAACGCAGAGGATGGACGACCGGCTTCAGAACCACATCACCGAACAGCTCACGGACGTGAGTGAAAAACACATACAGCACACGATTCCCAATCTACAAACCAGAGAGGGAGCAAACGATTGCTAATCAGGAATATACAGTCATGGTGAACCTTAAAAAAAAAGACACTGTTTATGGGAGGCAAATTTATTGTTATTGCCCAATCATGTTCCACCCTCTTCTCCACATCATTTGCAGTCCTCTCTCAAATAAAAATGACCCCAAACAAAGATCTCATCAGCAGTATGAAGGCACCTCTATCTTCCAAGTGTCCTGAGAGACTATAAAGTAGGACAACCTTCAGTCTAAGAGCACCAATGCATCCGAAACCATCTACTGTAACACTGTTAATGACGATTAGCAACAGTTTGCAACATTTGACTATACTAAACTTCTCATACAGAATAAAATCTTTACTACGTACTTCTGTTCAGGGTATAAATGAACTTTTTGCAAATCTGGACATACTTTTTTTTTTGAATATTTACAAAATGTTGCACATGGGGAAAAAATATTGCTCACGATATTAAATAAAGATCATGAAGTAATAAAGGAACCCAGACATCCTGCTAAACAAACAAATAAATAAATAAATAGATAAATAAATGTCTTGCTAATTTTTGGAAAATACAAAACACCAAATAAAAATCTTTAATTTTATTAAAAACTTCTTGATTTCATTAAGGTTGAGAATGAAATCAAATCAACCTATGATAAGAAATGTCCTCTATGTAAAACAAATAAATAAATGCATTTATTATTAATAAATTATACATAATGTGTTAAACATTTCAAAATATTGCAAATGTAAAAACGGCCAATATTATTTATGATATTTACATGAGAAACATGAAACACTGTATTTAAAAATAACAAATAATAAATAAATAAACAAAAAGCAAGTCTTGCTATTTTAAATTAAGAAAAAAAAAATGCTTTAAGGAATTTTATTTTAAGAAATTGATTAATCTGATGATATCAACAAATTCTTTTTTTTTTTTTTTTTTTTACAGATTTAAGTAAATTCCTATAATGATTTAGCAAAATGAAATGAAAGAAGAATTGATTAATACAGCATGTTATTAAAAAAAAAAAACATCTTCAGATGGTAATGCCACTACAACCGTTGAATAGGCCATAGATTCACCCATAGATTATAAACTCACCTGCACGGTGGGATTGAGCACAATAGAGATGTTCTGGATGTTCATCTTGGTGTCTGTCTCACGGGCAATGACATGGTCCATGTGAGTGATGAGCCATGCCAGGAGGAGCCTGCTCCCTGCGGGAACCTCCCCCAGGAGCCTCTGAAACTCCTGAAGTTTCTCTGCCTCGCTGGGCCGCCCGCAGGCCTCCTCGAAACGTGGGGCCAGCTCTTTACCCAGCAGGTTATCGGGCAGCTCTCGCAGGTACTGCTTCAACAGGCTGGCCACTGTGTGAGGATCATACTCTTCCAGACACGGGCACTCCTCACGGTCGTACGCTGCTTTCAGTTCATCAACCTTTGACTTCATACCTACAGGAACAACATGTAGGCAAGAGTGAAGAGCTGCAAGGAACATTTGATTTGGATTTTCACATGCAGACAAAAGAAAAGCTGTCTTCGTTTTCCATTCAGATATTTGTAATGCTCATGCATGCAGTGTAAGAGCTATTGTCACACGGACTTCATTTGAGCGGTCTTGCATTGCATTAAACATCATAAATGGAAAGTGGATTCTATCAAAAGTGGACCAAAAAGCAATTCAAACCCAATTTTAAGGTAAGAACAATTTAAATCTTAAACAACAACAACAAAAAAAAAAACGTGTTAATACTTTAAAGTGCTTTAAAAGTCTGAATTTGGACACAGATATGAAAACATATTGAGATTACATAAAATGAGATTTGCTTTGCACATTTGTTTACTTTTATATATACTCTACTGTTCAAAAGTTTGGGGTAAGTAAGATTTTTTTTAAAGAAATGAACAGTTTTATTCAGCAAGGTTACTTTAAAATAATCGAAAGTGACAATAAAAACATGTACAATGTCACAAAAGATCTGTAGTTCAAATAATTTATATTCTTTTAAACTTTTGAAAAAAGATCTTGTGAAAAAAGAATCTGGTTTGCACAAAAAATATTAAGCAGCACAACTGATAGCTGCTGAAAATTCAGCTTTGCATCACAAGAATAAATTACATTTTAAAATATATTCTAATAGAAAAGAGTTATTTTAATTTGTAATAATATTTTACAATATTACTGCATTGTATTTTGATCAAATAATCTCAGCCTTGGTGAGCATAAGAGACTTCTTTCAAAACATTAAGAAAATTGTACAACCCCATGCGTTTGAACTGTACTATAAATAATGAGGGGTTTTTTTAATAATGAGAAAATAAAAATGGTTGGTAAAAAATTGGGTACTCATTAGTCACTTTGTCTTATACTAACACAGTGCCATCCCAAATTAGAGGGAATGAAATAAGATTAAAGGAATACTCTGGGTGATTTTTATCTTAATGTTTATGGGATACTGTTGATAATTTGACTTGTCACTCACTTTTTATAATGTATATTACATTATATTATATTATATGTACATTAACTCTTTATTTTAAATAATTTAGATTAAAATGTATATTACTGAGTCAGTAGATTCTATATTGGCCACCATTTCTAATAATTAAAATAATAAAATAATTATTCATAATTAATATGAGGTCAGTGTTTTAAGTTAAAATTATTTTGTGCAATAACTGAAAACAACCCAGAAAATTCCTACAAAAATAAACATAAACAAGAGATTACAGTTGAACAAGGTCGTACCGGAGACACGATAGATGCCTTCACATTTCATGCCGTAGCTCTCGATGTAGTCCACACACTCTCTGAAGATGGCCGGAAGCTGTATCCCATCATACAGCGCCGTTCTCCTCACCGCTTCTGATAAAGGCGCTCCAAAGATCGGCCGGAACGTCGTCGCCGTCTCCGGGATGACAGGTTCGGGCTCAGTGCTGGGCTTTTTCTTCTTTTTCTTCTCTTTCCACTGTTTCACGACGTCCGCTGCCGTCAGGTCTTTGGACTTCTTGTCCTTGGCCTTCTCCTCTTTAGGCCCCTTCTCCTTCACTTTGAAGTCCTTTTCTTTCTTCTTGGAGAAACTGGGCTTCTTGAAGACGTGGATGCCCTTGGAGCGCTTCATCTTAGACGGGCTCTCGGCCTCATCGGCAGAACTGTCCTCCTGGAACGCGGCGTATCCCTCAGCTAAAGAGAGAGGAGATAAAAAGAAGAGATAAGTGGACTAGAAGAGAAGAGAAGAGAAGAGAAGAGAAGAGAAGAGAAGAGACCTTCTTCTAATACCTGATGCTAAAAAGAAACAGCCCTATTAACGGCTGTGCAAAATTTACAGCCCCACCGTCTGTGTCTCTCAAGGTTAGGCAAGACTGAAACGAACAGAATGAAACGAGAGCAAGAGAAACACACTGAAAATTGCTTTAAAGAGGTCAGCTTACAATTTAGCAATATCCCCCTGTGCCAGCTCTTTTTTTAGTGAACCATTTCCTCGTCCTGACACTGACTTCACCCCGAGCAGAACAGTAATCAGCGGCTCTGACCCCATCAGCCAGCATTCACGACCGGCCCCTCCTCAGCCACTATAACACACCTACAGGGCTGGACAGGGTGTGTCTTTAAAAGCTCAATCACTTCCTGCTTGTGTGCAATAGGCTGCTGCAGGGTGGCTAAATATAGCGGCAGGAAAATAACAAATTCACTCTGAAGCTGCACAGAAACTGGAACATTTGCACACTGAGGGCAGAAGTCCATACTATCAACTAGAATTGGGCTATAAAGCCACAAAAATAATATCTCACTAGCCTTTTGATGATATTTCATTCATAAAGTACCATTCAAATGTTTGGGGTTGGTAAATTCTTTTTTCGTTATCGTTGTTGTTTTTGGAAGTCACTTCTGCTCACCGAAGTCTGCATTTGTTTGATCAAAAATACAGTAAAAACTGTAATATTGTTCATTTCTTTTTACAATTTAAAAATGACTTTACTATTTCAATATATATAAAAATGTAATTAGTTCCTATGAGCAAAGCTGAACAGTATTCAGTGTCACATGATCCTTCAGAAATCATTCTAATATGCTGATTTGCTGTTCAGAAACATTTGTTATTATTAACAATGCTGAAATTAATAGTAGATCAATACTGCTTAATATTTTTGTGATACATATTTTTTCAGGATTCTTTGATGAACAGAAAGTTCAAAAGAACAGCATTTATTTAGAATAGAATTCTTTTTTAACATTATAAAGCCTTTACTGTAACTTCTGATCAATTTAATGCATCCTCGCTGAATAAAGCATTCATTTTTTTCAATAAAAAGAAATACTGACCCATAATTTTAAACATTAGTGTAGTCAAACATATAAATATATTGTGAATATTTGCTCTGCCCCATTGCAAACTTCTGTACATAAAAGATTCAATGATATCTTGTGCAAAGATCTTCAGTGGCTCTAAAAGGAATTCAGACACTCGAAAATGTTTGAATATGATGGTATAAAATTACAAATATTTAAATCAAGAGCAGCACAAATGCTACAGGATTCAAACTGAACAAAAACGTCTTTGCTAAATGTTTTGCATGAAACAGGATTATTATAGTTAATTAAAAATCAGAAAAAAATGTTACTAGAAATAGAATAAGCTTTAACTGAAATGTAAAATGTAAACTTATTTTATTTCTGTTACTTGCCAGGTCATCATTTCTCATTATCATTTAGTTTACCATGTATTCGTGTATTAAAAACTAATATATAGTTACACATTTTTAATAGTTTACAAGAAGTAATAACAATGAAAGAAGTGATAAATAAATCACCAAAACTTTAACTAAAATCAAAATGAAAACAGAAAAACAAAACTAAAATATTAATAAAAACTATAACAGTATCTCAATTAAAATAACACAGGCATGAAAAGTGTTCCTCTGATTTCTTTATTTACAATAAATGCCACTTGCATTATGTCTTGTGATGCAACAACACTCAAGTCTTCATTTAGATGCAAGTGTCAATATAAGGGCATTGTTGAGTGTAAATACGGAGCACGTGAGTGTGTTTATCTTACTGCGTTTCTCCTTCTTCTTAAACTTGTTCTTCTTCTTGTTGTGCTCCTTTTCGTCATCGGACGCCACGTCGGGCGGCTCATGGTGGTGTCCGTCGTGAGGGGGTGAGGGGTCGCCCGTACGGTACAGACCTGGGAACTTAGTGGGGCTGATCTCTTCAGAGCTCGGGGTACGAGCCACGCCCCCAGGATGCTCCGCCCTCCTCTGCTCCGCAGGGCTGCTACTGGGTGGCAGGAAGCACTCTGTCATGTCTGCACCACCCTGCTATTGGCTCCTCGCAGCACGGTGCCCTGGGATTGGCTGTTGGCTCTGATGACGCGTCACCTCTCCATGTCACTTGAGGGGGAAAAACAGAGTTATTTCAAATTCTCACACTTTAAATCCAATTTCTGGATGGCAGTTTATGATGTCACCCTTTCTGATGTACAACAGTGAATCTGAACTGTAATTATGAGTCTGCTGTTTTTGTTTGTTGAAGCTCATTTTGCAGACATTATGCCCTCATGGCAGCAGTGTGTTTTGTAAACAGCAGTGTTCTTATATCAGATGAACAGATAACCTTAAACAGATAACTTTAAATAAATGATCAGGATGTCTCTCAAAACCCTTTATGTAAACTCTGTTTGAATTTATGTAATACGTGTTCAAATCAACTAATATAAATGATACCACTGCCCTCTAGTGACTATAAGGATTTTTGCATCTCAAAACCTCAGCTGTCACTGCAATAAAAATGGTTTTGTGGGCTGGGAAGTACAAACTGGAACACTAAAGTCACCTTCTCCATTTCAAATGACAGTAAATACTTCAATGATTTATAGAACTATTAGAATCAGGATTTAAAACCTAACAACAAAACAGACAAAGCTTTAAATAACTTTCTCAGTCCCAAGCTATTCATAAAAACACCCACGAGTCATAAACACTTTTTTAAAAAAGTACCAATTAGTAGCATTTTGAGATACTGTCTTTCATGAACAGTGATCTATAAATGTTTATTTTATTTGATTAAGTAAAATAATTAACCATAAAACCATATTTTGTAGGGACACATTCAAACCAGCCCGTTTTCTCTGTAAATACCATCATTACAAGTTCAAACACATGCTCAGCAGAGGCAGACATATTTAATCATCTCACTGAAAAGAATATGTAGCAAGAAAAAGACAATGAGGGATGGACTTGATTTTTTTCAAGAATTGATTGGATCATAATGAGCAGTCTCTAACGAGTAAGGGTCATTTAAGCGGAGCAAGTTATTACACACTGATATAAAAAAACTACAAGAAAAACATGCATTTACGAATCATTCAGTATATGACCAGAAACACGTATCTAGACAGTAAATATGGTAATTTTCGAGTTCATGATGACTTTAAGCTTTATTTCACTAATAAAAGTCTCTAAATAATAACAACATACATTGTGGGTACTAGTTGTCAAATAACATGGACATGAAGTTTTTTAAACAAGATCTATAAAGTTTTTCCACAGTTTTAATCACCTGTTTTGTATGTATTTATTTATTTTGCTATCGAAACAATATTGCATTGTGACAAATGACAAATATTAAGATAATTAAGAAGTGCATATAAAATAATACTTTCTACAATAAACAACGCTTTTAGATCAGTTTCAGGCTTAAGTATGTCACACTGCTAAAGTTTAATGTCAACGTCCCATTTTATATATTAAATATCTGTGGGCCCTGCCCCTGCCACATCCAAAAAAAAAACAAAAAAAAACCCCGTAAGAAATCATTACATTCAGAACAGAGGTACACGGATTTCACTCACACAATCATAGTAATTAAAAGATATTTTGACAGATTATGAAGAAATTATTTTCTCGACTAAAGAGCAGAATAAATCTCTCCTGACAGCAGCTGTTTCGTTGAATGAAACACAAGGCAGACCATATGACAGAATACCTTTAAACTTGCTAAATAAATTAATTAAAAGACGCTTTTAATAAAACCTATAATACCTTCAGTGCTAATAATATAACATTCAAATGTACATTAAGGAAGATTCATAACCTAGCATGCTTGCTAACGAACCTCGGATTTTATGGACAAAGTCAACCTTTCAAACCCTTAAAAGACAAATACACCGTAAACGCGAGAAAATAAGCCATATTTCTGACAAAATATTAGAGAACAAGTACAAATATATTAAAAAATAATCCGCTCACAAACCTGCTATGATCAATGTAACAGCTGCACTTCCTGTAGCTTGTTTACGTCCCATCTGACACGCGCGCATGCGCAGTTGGAGCCCCCTTGAATTATGGGAGCTCTAGTTTGAGTTCTCTGCACTTGCCACCTGTTTACATAGGTTTCATCTAAACAATTTGAGCAAATTGAGGACATTTCTGAGGATATTAATTTAAATGACAAAAATAAAATAACCACGTAAGCGTTATGTTCTACATACTGACGTTCTACATTGTTTTCACTATTTTCTATGTGCCCATGAGGCCAGCAGATGAAGCAATTGAGCCACAGACCAATAGTGCAGTGTTACAGCTGAATGAACGTCAGGGGAGTTCATTCATATTTATTTATGATGGGGAAAAACGTTCCCTAGTAACAAAAGCAGCCCTTCATAGTTGTTCTTCCTCTGGTTAGGTCATTTCAGGGGACTGCTGTGAAATCACTTTGAAATCATTTTGTTTATGGTTGTGCAACTTATTATCTGAGATGCCAGATAAGAATTTGGAAATATTTTACGGCATCCATGATAAAACCGAAGCAGAACATGCACTTCACTGATATCAGCTCTATGAGTCAGCGGTTACTGTTAGTGAATTGGTATCAGTGTTAATTTAATTGAGATACTATTAATCTGAATTGAGTTTTTTTAATATTTTGAATTACTTTTTATTTTTATATGTTCAGTTTAAAATTTTAAATATATATATACGGGTCAAAGACGAAAAAGGGTTTAAGCATAAAAACAATAAGTGTAATACTGCTTTAATTGTTGCCCCCCCCCCCCCCCCCCCCCAAAATTAAAAAGTTTTCTGTTTAATTCAATTTAAATTTAAATTTTATTTTTGTTTTTCTGAGCACAAAATAAATATCATACATTTTTCCCTGATTTACAGAAGACACCCACTAAAATGTCATTCAGTGTAACAGTCTTGTCAGGCATATTTACAACAAAAATCAATTTATGACATATTAAAAGACTAATTACTTTCACCCCAGATACTAATTAGTTGTAATTTTACATTTTTAAAATTTGCCACTATCCTAGGTTTTGCCTATTTATCAGTAAGAATTTTTTACTCATTTAAAACACAATAAAATTTAATATGCTCCCTTATTCATTTATATATTTTAATATGTACAAGTCAAAATAAGCATGTTGTTTGATTTTTTACATAAATATTGTGTTAAACTGAATGACAATGTAACATTATTTCAACCAAATTTTCACATTTTATTCTCCAAAAACATATTTAAAACCTTAAAAGTAGACACTTTACTTACATTTAATGTGCTTTCTATGGACATAAAATCACTTTTGTAAATTTCTTTTGATGCGGACGTCTTTACATATTTGACCCATACACAATTTATATAAATTTTTTATTTTATTTTTAGTTATTTTGGTGCTGATTTGGCAACTAGCTGAAATTAAATAAGTTTAAGTTTTATTTTGAAGCGGATAATGCAATCAGACACAATGGGCTAACAATGATGTCAAGTATTTCCTCATTGTTTGCAATATCAAAACTTTGATTTTGTTTTTTCTATTTTGGAATTTCTTTTTATTTATTAAGATTATTCATTGTTGTTGTTGTGTGTGTATTCTGTGGGGTGGGTTGTGGGAAAGGAGAAAAACTGTAAAATCAAGAAGAGCATTGTCAACTCTTTTTGTACGTAATACGTCACTCTGTTCTTCCTTCAGTAAAAATCTTAATAAAAAAGTTATATTTTATTTTATTGGTGTTACCATTTATTTTCTTTCTTTCTTTCTTTCTTTCTTTCTTTCTTTCTTTCTTTCTTTCTTATGGTTTTAGTTTTAGTATATAATAACCCTGACTGGTACAAATCCAGTGTCTGCTCATAACAAAATTCTGCCTTAATAAGAAGAGCATTAAAATTCAACATTCAGCTCAAGTATTCTATTGTTTTCTGCTCAAAATTGTTTTTACAGCATCTTGACCTTTGAACCTTCTTCCATCTTGATGAAACCACATGACAATAAATCATGTTAAGAGCATCTGGCAGTAACAATGTTTTCTTCACTGCATTCGGCCAAACAATTTTCAAAAATTCATGACAGCTGTGGTGGGAGACGAGGACTCTGTGTAATATAACAAATACCTGGAAATATATGAATATTATTGTTTCAATTTTAAAACATTTTGTTTCTTTCTTCCTTGGATTTATTAGATGCCACAGACAGAACATTGTTTCAGTGGACTGTAAATGCTGTTTAAACTGGTTTCTGGTCTAAAAAAACCACACGAATAGTCATGTGTTTTTCTTGACTTCTGTTGTTTTCACACTGAGCGCCATGTACCATCTTTGAGGGGAAACCAGCGGTGGTCCTGAACATTTTCAAAGGCAAAAACACTTTTTAAAAAAGCAAAAGTACAACTACAGCTAAAGTACACATCCAGTGATTATCATGCATTTCTATTGTATGGATTAGAGCAGCTTTGACATTTTCATAACCTATTTTGTGTTCCACAGGTAAAGGTCACCCGAGTTTGAAGCGACACGATGATGATGACAGAATCGACTTGAATAATGGATTTTACCCAAAATAACCTTAAAAGAATATTTTAAATTAGATGAATAAAAATGAGCTGAAACAGGTCAGAACAGATTTAGAGAAATGTATCATTACATCACTTGCTCAGCAGTGGATCCTCCGCAGTGAATGGGTGCCGTCAGAATGAGAGTCCAAACTGAAGCTGATAAAAACATCACAGTAATCCACAAGTAATCCACACTACTCCAGTCCGTCAGTTAACATCTTCTGAAGTGAAAAACTGAATGTTTTTAAGAGAACATTCCATCATTAAGATGTTTTTAACTTCAAACCATTGCTTGTGGCTAAAATATGAGTCTTCCATCCATAATATTGATTTCTCCAGTGAAAAAGTCATCTTGTCTGAATCAGAAGACAAAGATGCACAGATCAAGCACCGTTTACAAGAGAAAAAAAGTCCAAAACAATTCTAAACAGATATGAAGGACAACAGGAGATGGACTTTTTCACTGGAAAAATGTCACATGGATTACGGACTCAGAAGCAACAGTTTAAAGTTTTAATGATGGATTTGTTTCCTTTCACTTCAAAAGGCTTTAATTGATAAACTGGAATTGTGTGGATTATTTGTGGATTACTGTGATGTTTTTATCAGCTGTTTGGATTCTCATCTGACAGCACTCATTTTTGTATTTTTTGAGTTTCTTTGTAACAATAAGTAATAAGTTTAGTAAGCCGTTTTGGCTGGTTTCAGGTTGTACTTTCATTATGGAGACATTTGGTCATCCCAGTAAAGGCTGGCCCACACACATACACTCACACAAATACATACAAAGATAACATCTGAATCCTTTTTTCTTCTTTTTTGCTCTGAATTCCTCTTTTGTGCATCCAGGATTTGGAACAGTGAGTTAATTGATTTTCTTGACCTTTTTTTGTGGTAGATTCTATCTGAACCATTTTCTTGGAAGAACTGTGCTTGGTGTGAGACTTCAGCTGCTTAACCTGGAGTCGTTCCACCTTTTCTCCACACACATACACAAGTCAGCAATATCAAAGATCCTAATACCCTGCAACTTAACAAAAAGCAAAAAGCCTCACTGTCTGCTTGACAGAGTCAATATGACCTTTGCTCTTGAATGTGAGCTTTGATAGAGTGCCCCGATTCTCTGGTCATGTTGGGCTTATTAGCAGGCATGTCTGAAAGGCACCATGAAATTTAGTCTGACCTCGTGTGCAGTTTTAGAAGAACTATATATATATATATATATATATATATATATATATATATATATATTTTTTTTAAATAAATATTGGCAGTACAGACTTCATGGGGCAGCTGTTTGCCCAAAGACTTTCACTGCAAATTCATTTCTGTAAATGCTTTTCCTTTGCTTTTGCAAACAGAGTTGACATCATTTTCTGCGATAATTTAGTCACAGATCCTGTACATAGAGGCCCAGCTGTATTAAATATGCATTTCTCAACATTTTAAAAAAAGTGTAGATACAATTTTCACTCAAAAATTGCTAGTAAATTTCACAATTATTTAACAAAGAAACACTAACACTTTGTAAACATGATCTTTTGAAGTAGAAGTAGTATTTTCTTGTAAAATATACTCCAATAATCTTTGCTTTATTTAAGTGTATTTTTATAGTGTATATGACTATGAATATTTAACTATTTAATTGCTAATGTGTTTTGTGTTGCTAGTAAGTTACTAGGCATCCACTAAATGTGGTTAAAAGATTGGTTCTGAGGCTGTTGATATAAAAGTTTGCACAATAATAGTATGCTCATTTTGTCAAGCCAACAATAATTGCTGAAACATGTCTGGAGTTTGTGCATGAGTAGAGTTATGTAACGCTTTCCCCTTTTTTCTAATGAGCAGAACAACGTGCAGTTCCCAATATTAGCCGTCTTATCCCCTGTGATAACAGCTGGGACAAATACATGATAAGCGTGCACTGATTGCAGAGTTCAAGATGTGTTTAGTTTCAGGTTTGGATTTATCTGTGCGCCAAACCTCAGGCAGTCATGGAGGCTGTCTGAATACACAGGTTCATGCACATGCAGCGTGTCATTATTGCAAGAGGATTTCAGTATGTAAATATACACTCCAAGTCCACACAAACATGTGATCTCATTGAGATATAAAAAGCACAAGTGAATTCTCTTTAATATCTCCCAGACAGCAATGCAATGGAATTGACATCAGATGCCTCTTACATGTTTCTTTTGTGAAAAAGAGCCTAATACTAATAAAAAAGATCTCAACAATATCTTGAACTATGTGATCTGCCAAGATATCATAGGCTCATTCAAAAGTCAAAGATCTTAATAGGAATTCAACCATTTCACAAATTCTTTTGCATTTATTGTTATCTTTTGAAAGGATTTTTTTGGAGACATAGTTGATACTTAAAAAAACTACGTTTTCTTAAGGAAATAGTTTTCTCAAAAAAACTTTACTGAGACTTTACTCACCCTCAGGCCATCCATGGTAGATGAGTTTGTTTTTTCATCAGAACAGATTTGGAGAAATTTAGCATTCCATCACTGTCTCAGCAATGGATCCTCTGCAGTGAATGGGTGCCGTCAGAATGAGAGTCCAAACAGCTGATAAAACATCACAATAATCCATACCTCTCCAGCCCATGGATTAATGTCTTGGTAAGCCAAAAGCTGTGTGTTTGTAAGAAACAAAATCAATAAGGTTTTCAACTTCAAAGTGTTGCTTTCTTTCTCCAGTAGTGAACAAGACATCTTGTCTGAATCAGGAGAGAAATATGCACAGCTCAAGCAGCGTTTACAAACAAAAACAGTCCAAAACAGGTTTAAACAAATGGATTTTGATTTGAGAGGACAATAAGTGAAAGAATATTTCAACTGAGGAAGTGCTATTATGGATTCATATTTTGCCCAGAAGGGACAGATTGAATTTAAACAAATCTTATGGATTTGCTTCTTACAAGATGTTAAGTGATGGACTGGAGTGGTGTGGATTACTTGTGGATTATTGTGATGTTTTTATCAGCTGTTTGGACTCTCATTCTGACGGCACCCATTCACTGCAGAGGATCCACTGGCGAGCAAGTGATGTAACACTGCATTTCTCCAAATCTTAAGAAGAAATCTCACCTACATCTTGGATGGGTGAGTAAATATTCAGCAAATTTTTCATTTTTGGGTGAACTATTCCTATAAAGCTCTTGAGCTGTGAAATCGAAACCTCTAGCACTAAAATCTTCTCACATATCTCCACTTAAATTACATTTCAGTTGGACAGTGATGTCATCCTCTCCTGTCATCATGTTCATTTATTTTGAATCATCATCATCTCACTGATAAACAGAATGCAGATCCTCACATGTGTGATTTATCCTGTCGGTCAAAGCCCTCTGATCATTAACAACGCAACTGAATCATAGGCTCATAATCTGGAGTTTATCTTGAGCTTCAACTTTGTCCCAGAACAGAGAACACATTCAGGAGCACAACTGTGTAGAGGACCGCAGCACACTGGCATACTCAGTTTTTCTCTCTGGATTTTAATCCTTTTCTTCTGTCTGCTTGTATTTCTGTTGGTGATTCTAGTGCCTGGAACATGGCACTTCTCTCAGACAAGGTGAAGTATTACATTCCCTTTGCTTTAACTGTGATTTTCATTGTTTGTGTCATATTAGAATTGGGTCACTGTCAGGTAACACTGCCATTTTTATTTATTTTTTAAATATAATTTCATGTCGAACCGGCTCACCTCAGGCCCAAAGAAATAACCTCAGGCTCAAAGTAAAGAGGAACCACTCAGGTGATTCCTAAAAAAATATTATGTTTAACATTCATATATTTTAAATATACACCGGTATTTGCCAATTTTCACTTTGAAATAAATTCATTTTATGACAAATATATATGTACATGAAGTTTAGAATAATTAAGATTATTTAATGTGTTTGAAAGAAGTCTCTTATTCTCACCTAGGCTGCATTTATTTGCTCAAAAACACAGTAAAAACAGTAATATTGTGAAACATCATTACAAAGTAAATTAACTATTTTGTATCAGAATATATGTTAAGATGTAATTTATTCTTGTGATGCAAAGCTAAATTCCCCCTTGTAACAAAGTTGAAGTATTGAAATAACAGCTCAGTATATGTGTAAACATAACGAAATACTGTTTGAAATTATTATGTCACTCTCTTAAATATGATTTATATATAATATTTTTTTCTACATAAAAAAATCTAAGGAACCTAATGTTGATAAATAGGGACAAGCAAAATGTTTGACAATGTAATGAAAAACATTTAAAATCACTTTTCAGGTTTTATTTTAAAATTCAGTTTTATTACACACTAAACAGTGTTCAGACTATCAAATAATATAAATTTTGGGGACACAAGGTGCTGTTTTTTTTTTTTTTTTTTTGAGAATAACTCAGTGGTAGGCAGATGATCTGAAGTGGACCCTCAAAACAGCCCAAGAAAATGCTTGTCTTTGATTAATTAGATTTTATTTTTTAATTGTTGAGTTCATATTGAGATCTCTGATACATGATTGTGGCAATTCTGAGTGCAATTTGAGACATTTTTGAGACCTCTTATGAAATAGAGGAGCCATGTGTGAGATTACAGTTCCATTTAAACTTCAAATCTCACTAATTGAGAAAATGAGAGCAATCTGCTATTTTGAGGTGTTAATGAACCAGTGTATTTGCAGTGCTTGTGGAAATGACAATAACGCAAACCCCGGTGATAATTATCTTTTCCTAATAAGCCTAGTAGCTCAGCACGCACGTAAACAAGAATAAAACCCAAGGCTCCTCTCAGAGTTTTTCCATTAACAACAAACGAAGCAGAGAAAGTTCAACAGATCTGCGCATTTAGACCAAAATGTCGTAATTACCCACGCGCGCTCATCCGTGAGAGCTGTTTGTTGTGTCAGTGGATTACTTTGCCATCTATAATCTTGATTTAGTACAGCAATCAGTTTATGCAAAACCCCTCAAATGGAACCAGAGTTTGGGCATTGCTCTTTTGTTGTGTATATGCCGTTTAGGTCTCTTAGATTTGTTTGACGAAAGTGCAATTAAACACGCCTGGCTTTGCTCTCATCTGAGGAGTTTCACTTGGCCAATATCCTTGCTGTGTCCGCCAGCTATGAAACTGTCTCGTGCTCTTTAGAGGTAGTCAAGCGTAATTTTGTGTGTAACTCTTCTGTGCCATTAGCACAAACCATATAAAACTTTACTCAGATGAGATAAGCTTATCTTCACTCCAAAACCACATGACCGTGGTGCAAAGTAGGTCGCAGGGTGCTGAGGAATCATGTCAATGAAACACAAATAAACCGTCTGGAATGAAAACTAGGCTGAGGTTTAGACGTTCCCAAGGGTGTGGGGTATTCGCTGGAGAAATTGATCTGTTTTGGTATTAGACACCTATTGCCATCTTCACACTCTTAGCACTTGGTATCACAGTTTTCGGTTTTCAATATGGCTTTGTCATACCAAATTACACCTCTCTTTTAGGAATCCATCAATAAAACACAGTCAACTATGCAATGACAAAGAAATGTTTAATTGTTCTTTCATAGCTCAGGATTTCTTAAGTTTCATTTAAGTATCAACTTGTCTCAGATGTTTCTTAAAGTAAACAACAATGAGATCCCTTCTAAAACTCTAGACGAGACACATGTGAGATTTCTAGGACCTGTTTTCCTAGGATAAAAATCAAAGAAACAGCTAAAGTATTTGATCTCCATTCAATATTATTGCTGTTTGGAGTTGAGACATTAAAACAGGGTTGCTATAGTTGATGAAAATGAAAATCATAAAAAAAGTAACTAATAAACATGACAAAAAGACAGCAAAATTAAATAAATAAATTGTTTAAAAATGTAAAAAAAAAAAAAAAAATTAAAAATATTAATAAAAACTAAAACAATATCTAAAATAAGACTGTATTAAACAGATCTCTATAAAATTTATATATATATATATATATATATATATATATATATATATATATATATATACACACACACACACACACACACACATATATACATACATACATATTTATTTCAACTAGTTGCCAAAATAACTTTAATGTTTTTCAAAATATAGTTGTTTTATTTTTTATTTTTTTAAATTTCATTTTTATTAATTTGATTTACTAAAATGACTAAAACTGAAAAAAACACTATACCGACAAAATAGAAAAAACCTAATAAACATATCAAATGACAGCAAAATTTCTAAAACAGAAAATACAAAAATAAATACAAATTCAAAATAATAATACAAACTATAACAATATCTTAATTATACTAAAATAAGACTGTATTAAAGAGATGTCTATGAAATTGATATGCATAACACAAATCACTTGATCTCTGTAGAATTTGCTGAAAGACATTTCCTGATGAGTTTGTATTTAGACTTTTGACTGCAGACTTTGATATCATCTGAACACAATTTGAGACACTGCCACTAAGATCTGATAGTTGAGAAATATATTACCGCGGCATGTTTTTCAAAGGATAAATTTAAGGGCGGGAGATTTACAGTAAGCAAACATCTCCATTTTATCTCTGAATAAATATCTCTATATTTAATCTAATTGCAGTCTGCAAAAAGCAATTGAGATCAAAGATTGAAATGATCTCATTTATGATTTTTATTCCTAAAGGCATTAATAAAATGCAGCAAGGACTTATCTACAAAGATAAAAAGAGAAGTTTAGAAGTTTAGCGTGAGTAAATGTTGCTAGAAACGTTACAAGCATCATCGTGTCTATCGGCTAAGCACAACCAACAACTTAATGCAATTCTGCACAGATAGCTTATCAACCAAAACAAACTTAAACAGAAAACCAATAAAACTGACTCAAAGCCTATATTTTCTGTTTCAGTCCAGTGTGTGTGTGTGTGTGTGTGTGTGCGTGCAGCAATGAAACAATGCTCTAACTGCTCTGGGGTTGAGTTTACTTTCTCTGGCAGAAGGATTTTTCACTCACGGCTTTCAAATCTACTACATCAAGATGTTGTTCAGAGCATGATATTCTTTTTCATTTGTATTTCTCTTCTTTTCTGACTTTTCTGTTTCTGTCTGCAGAGCTGATGAGAAGGCTCAAAAGTCTTCATCACTTCTCATCTTCAACATGTCAGATGTAAAGCATGACAGCTGTATCTGGGTCATGAGTTTTTTTTTTGTTTTTTTTTGTCACTGTGCTCATTATATCAGGTGCATGGCCCGGTCACATGGATTCACTGTTTATTTAGTCATTTCCTGACACATTTGATGCAGTCCTGCTGCTTTATGCTGTAACCAGGCCTGTGGAGAGATGTTTCTGTCAGCTGTGTCACAAACGGCCAGCTGTGTTTCAAATGTCATATTCTATGGGTTCTCTGTGCTACAGTACTAATAATAACATTGCAGGCTTTCAGGTGAATACTTTATGCCAGTACAACAGACCTGGTTAAACTTTAACAGTCAGAGCAGCTTCCTGCCTCATTCTTTATAAATTGTGGAGGGAAGTTTTAGATTCAGGACCACAAGTGCTGAAATAACAAAGACATCTTCTGAAGAAAATCTGAGTGGTCACCACAGTGTTGCAGGGTTTTCTGGGTGCTTTCTATGTATCACAGAAAAGGGGGAAAAAATCCTCTACACTTAAAAATAACATTTTTTTATTGGCATCGATGGTTCCATGAAGAACCTTTAACATCCATGCACCTTTCATTGTACAAAAGGCTCTTTATAGTTGAAAAAGTTTCTTTTTTTTTAAAGAAACTGTCACTAAAAGGTTCTTTGAGAACCAAAAATGGTTCTACTATGGCATTTATACAGATACCTTTATTTTTAAGAATGTATGATTCTTTTCTCCTCAGAACGACCCCTTAATCTCATGTGTCTCCTCTGATTTCTCAAGAAAGTCTAAAACTGTGCTCAGACTTCACAAGATACTCTGGGAAAGGCTATCGACCTCATTTGTTAACGTGCAAAGCTTCCGGTCTCATTCGCTTCCATTTTACCTGTAAAAAAAAGTCCGTTATGCTGCTTGATATTGTAAACTGGTATTTGTTATCACATAATTTGAATTTATTACTATAACCATGAACACACTGGTTTGTAGTGCAGTTTTACAGTTTACTGCACTTTGTTATTCTTCTATTTAATGATCTGTTGTAGCGGTTATTGAATCGCAAGTCTTGCACATTTTAAAAAAATCACTTCTGCACTGCAAAATAAGGTGGATACACTCTTTAAAATAAAGCTTCTTTATTGGCATTGATGGTTCCATTAAGAACCTTTAACATCTATGTAAACTTTACATTCCACAAAAGGTTCTTAAAAGTCGAAAAGGTTTCTTCAGATTATTAAAATGTTCTTCACACTGTTTTTACCCTTTTATATGCCTGGTCTTATAATATCTTGTAGCCGTTTATTAGGGTTTTGCATGAAAAAAATGGCAAAAATGACAATGCTCGAACAACAGTTATTAGCTGAATACATTAATACATGATAACTGACACTGAATAAATACATAAATAAAACAGAATGAAGATGATGCAATCGAGTTCCTGTGAAATATCTTCACAATTCTCTATGATGCCTTTAAGTCCATCATTGTGTGTATATTTTGAGTGCAGCTTCTCTCTGCAGATGATGAGGATGTGGGCTGTGACAGCATCCGAAATTGAGTTTACAGTTACAGTGCGTCTCTTCCATTTCCAATTATGTTTATGAAAGTCCAAAGTAGCCTGAGCCCTTCACAGTGGTAAAAGGTAACCCAAGTAATAATTTAAAACAACAATATGGATCATATATTCAATATCCCCGTTACTTGCGTAGCAGAGAAGAGGAGAGAAGTGTCCTCAACTGAACAGAGCTGCTCATATATGTTAAAAAAAAAACAAAAAAAAAAAACACTAAATAGAGAAAAAGACCTGACTCGTCAGAACTTATAATCTGAAAGTTAAGATGTATAGACATTTTAAGAAAGGAATCATTTATCTGTTGAGAGTGTGTTGACAGTCTGTGTAGTTTGATAGCTGAGCTCCAGAAAATCAATAATGAGGTGCTTTGACAGGCGGGAATAAAGAACTCTAAACTGTAACAAATAACCATTTCAGAATAAAAGGGTTCTTCAGGACGATATGGTTCTAAACAGAACTGTTTTAAAAATAGGTTCCTAAAAAGATTCTTTACTGGCATCGATAGTTCCGTGAAGAACCTTTAACATGCATGGAAACTTTCTTTATACTGGAAAAAAAAAACATCTTTCAATTACAAAATGTTCTTTACATTAGGTAAAAAATGGATCTTTTAAGGTTCTTTTAACCATTCTTCTATAGCATCCCTTCATTTTTAAAAGTCTATGTGTAAAGAACCTTTAAAGAACTATTTTTTTAAGAGTAATTGGTAACACCAACTATGAACAGTGTGAAACATGAAGCAAGGTAACCCAGGATTGTGTTTACCCGAGGTTTAGAATGACCCAGAGTTAACTATTTGGAGTGTGAAAAGCCCTTTTCCTCAGCCGGAAGGTCATTCTGTTGACTGGCATCACAAAGCTTACCAGTATTTTGGTTCTGATGTGTGAATGATATCCTAAAGGTAATAAAACGGAATGCTGTGTCTTGTGTGAACTGAAAAGTCAATCTGGTAACCTTACAGTAAGTTATGAGGTTTAATGTGTGAAAGCAACTCATGACATGGCTTGCATTTGTTTTAGTGACCCATTTCCACAACTTCTCATCTTTCCTCTATCCCAGGGTTATTCTGGGATTGAACTCCTAGACCTGCTCCCCGAGCCCTATAAGGTCCCTCATATGGAGAGCAATGGTGACCATGGCAACCCAGCGTGGTCAATCACAGATCAAAGCGTGAGTGAACTGCCATTTGATATCTGTGACCTGAGTTTATATGATAAACCACAAGACAACCTTCCTGCTGAGAGCATGCTGAGAACATTTTATTTTTAGTTATTTTAACTCAGTTAATTAATGAGACACGCTGAAAGGCTTCCTGTAAACACAGTGACAGCATATTACGTGCCTGACCCAAATTTATCTGTCAACTTGTGTGTGTGCTTGTGTCTGATATGACACTGCTGTGTGTGTGTGTGTGTGTATAAATCAAAAACCTAGAGAGCTGCATACATTGACAGCATTTTAAAACATCACAGGCACCATCCAGATGCAAAAGCTTTTTATTCATATATTACTGTTTAAAGATTTTTCAAAATGTTTTTGAAAGTCTCACGTTCACCAAGGCTGCATTTATTTGATGAAAAAATACAGTAAAAAACAGTAATATTGTGAAATATTACAATTTAAAATAACAGTTTCTATTTAATATTTCTTAAAATGTAATTTATTCCTGTGATCAAAGCTGAATTTTCAGCATCATTGCTCCACGCTTCAGTGTCACATGATCCTTCAGAAATCATTCTAATTCAAACTTTCGAATGTTAGTTTGCAACTGTTTAAAATGTATATTTCATTACATCCTGAGTGTTTTCATATTTTAATTTCCCTTGAAATGTGCTGTTACATCAGGGAAACTGACGGATGTCATAGTTGGTTGGGTTAATTTGTTAAAGCTGCCATTAGTACATACTAACAAGTGTGCAAAGCAATACTGGGGACAGGCAGAAAACATGTACTACTGTCCGTTTTCAAATTTCAATATATTGTATATTTGTTTCAAAATATACACCACAAATTATAAATGTCTTAAAAATGAGACATTTTATCAATATTTTATCTAATATTATCACAAATGAGATTATATATATATATATATATATATATTTATTGTGTAGATATATATCTAAATATAAAACAATTTTCTTAGGAGTAATTTTAGTCCATGTTAAAGTAAATGTAACAAAAGACACAACAGGCAACGCATACAATTACTCATCTGAAATATCGTTGTGTGTGCGTGTTTCTCCTATGACGCAGGTGTGTGCATTCATCATCTGTGTGTGAGTCAGATTACAGTTTGTGTGATTACTTTTTATTTGTGTTCCTGCAGATTCTGTGTCATGGTGAAGGTGTTGTTGATAACTTCCTGGAATCCCTGTTGCAAGCGTCAGATGGCGTGTCACAGGCCTGCTCTCCTCTCTGGGTCCCCTCACCCTCTGACAGTGGAATCAGCGACGACACCCCATCTGACCACCTGGACAGCCCGCTGCCGCCTGCCAGCCCGCTTTTTGACACTGTCTTCCTCCCTCAGCATCCTCAATTTCTTTCTCAGCATCTTCAGCAGCAGGACACACCTGTCACAAACACAGAGCCTGATATCTCCATTGATCTGGGTGAGATTTCACTCTTCAGACAGTTGCTAACCATAAAAAACACACACTTTGTAACTTGAAACTTACTATATTCCAGCTAGTTCAAAGGCAACATTCCTCAATTTTGTTTAGCTTAACTTGACATATTAAAATAACTAAAACTAAAACTAAATAAAAACTATATAACCATATTTAAAAAAGAAAAAAGGGAATAAAAATGACAAAAACACAACAAAATGACAAAAATTTTAACCAATTAAAATAAAACCAGAAAATATAAAAATAATAATGATATAAATTAAGCTAAAATAAGACTGCCACACAAAAGCCAAATATTTTTGCCTTTTTATTCTATATTAAATTACATACAAATTGTGTAATTATTTGTTTCAAAATATACACTACAAATCATACATTTCTTAAAAAATTTAATTAAATTAAATGTTAATCATTTTTATTATATATATACACTCACCTAAAGGATTATTAGGAACACCTGTTCAATTTCTCATTAATGCAATTATCTAATCAACCAATCACATGGCAGTTGCTTCA
>JAFVLL020042534.1:0-30686 GCA_021397915.2 Tor tambroides | reverse complement strand
TCCGTTGAAGTTTACTTCACTTCGGAACATTCATTCACGGATTGCGCTGCGCAGCATCTTCACACACAGACGAAACTTACTAGAGAAGTTTGACAGACCTCTGTAAATAAATACAATTTAAATTCACGTCTAGCACACTTTAATGCCCTTTGTATGGAACATATATGCTTGCTTTGAACTGGACCGTTGATGTAGCCTATTGTAGTAATTTAGTGTTGTCTCTGGTATTCTGCTCTTTGAGCGTATGTGTGTTCAGGGGGCGTGGCTTTAGACGGCGATTGCAGGGAGGGTGGGACATTCGCTTTCAGTGCTATCAGGCTAAAGTTAGCATTTTCCGAGATCTCCAACGGCACCTTTAAGTGACATTGTCAAAAAGCTGTTTTACTGATGTATTTTTTTTTTTCGTCTGAAACACTGATTGATCAATTTCATGTGATTCATAGTACACATAGTCCACTTGTAGTACACTTGATTGTACTAGTATATGAAAGATGGGTTCAAGTTTAATACAAGTGGTAACTAAATACATTTTTTAAATACAGAGATAGTACGTTAAAAGCGCATTTTATTTCATATTCATGGTGTCCCAAAATAGCACAGTTGAGTACACTTAGAAGATCTTAAGTTTATCTTAGGAAGTACTAAAGAATCACTTTTAGTATATTAAGTACAAAATTAGTGCGTGAAAATAGAGCACTTTTAGTATATTATGGAAGTGCACTTTTTATTTCACCTGGGAATGCCCACCCAGAGGAGCAGCACCCAAATAGCAATGTGCTAACAATCGTCAGAACACCTATGCTATGACCTAGCAACAGACAAGAACAGTAGCAACCATGTATAAATGTCCTAAGAACACATTAGCAACAACCCAGAAACTACCAGAACACTATCTACCGCACAGCAGCAGTGAAAATGAAAGATCTTTGCTGTCTGTCATTCTTCAGACATAGTGTGAAGTAAATGCATTGTGTGTGTGTGTGTGTGTGTGTGTGTGTGTGTGTTGTGTGCACAGCAGACTGGGAGGCCTGCCTGTTCTCCGAAGGTCTGACAGACTCTCAGTGCACACCAGCAGTGCAGAGAACTCAACCAGCCACCGTTTACCAGCTCACCGTAAAAGACCTGCTGCTCTCCAACATCGGAGAAGCGGTGAGTACTGAGAGAACACAAACAGACATCACGCAGTGTATGTGACTCAACTGTTCTGCTGCGACATTCAGTGTGAAACATACAGCTAGTGTGACATCCACACGGATGCTAATGACAACCGGCTAGAGGAGAGACAGAGAGAGCAGCGGAGATGTCAGATTTCATACTGGAAAATGGGAGATGTGGAAGAACTCAGGAAGAAATATATGACAGAGAAAGAGAAAAACACACAGCTCTCTTCCAAAACCTAGTGAGATACCTATACAACATTTTAAGGTTGTATGTAAGATATACTGAAAAACGATGGTGTAGAATTTACAATTTTTACTCTGAATTTGCTAGCAAATTGCATGATAAAGGTAATTCAAAGTGCTTTACATAACAGGAATGAAAATAATCATAAAAAATAATCACAACAATAAAAGCAAGGAATTAAGATTTTAAAATGATTTCAAAATTGATTTAAAATGAATTTAAACAGTTAAGAATAGAAAATTGTGACACATAAAACAGTGCAATCAGTTTGAAAGACTAAAATGGTATTTTACAGTGCACCAAATTTACATTTTGGCTAAAATCAAAGGCAGCTTTGCAGGCATTCCTCACTAAGGCATTCCCAAAATGCATTGCAACAAGTAGTTCCCACAAAAATACGATTCGGCATATTAATAATAATAATCAACATTGATAATAATAATAAATGTTCTTTGAGCAGCAAATCAGCATGTTAGAATGAATTCTGAAGGACATGTGAGACTGAAGACTGGAGTAATGATGCTGAAAATTCAGCTTTGCATCACAGGAATAAATTACATTTTAAAATATATTACAGTTGTCGCCGAAATTCCAATTTCACAAAGTAATAACATAATTGTGAAGACTGAAGAACAATGAAAGACCAATATTGTCTTTGTCTTTTAATTTTCTGCAGAAAATGATCTGGTTTACATACAGCTTACACACAGATAACAAACAGGCTCACAGGCTAGTTTTTTATAGTCAAAAGTATACATTTCAAGATAAGGAAATCCCACATTCTAACCAATCAGATGTCTGGTTTTACATCACCCCATGGTACCACTTGCTAAAATGTTGATGTCTGGTTATTCTCAAAAGTTGTTCGTTCCTGGTACACACATTCTCTGAAATGTTTTCCTGCTGCAGGCAGTCATGTACACGTTAGGCTATATAAATATATATGTAAGATAAATGTACCAATGCAAAAAAAAAAAAAATCTATTACACAGTAGAAAGCAATTATTTTAAATGATATTTTACATTATCACTGTTTTTACTGTATTTTTAAATGCAGCTTTGGTGAGCATAAGACTTTTTTCAACAACATTAAAAAATCTTTATTATTCCAAACTTCTGTCTGCCAGTAAAAATTAAATACTAAAAAGAACAGGTGAAAACAATAAAAAAAAATGAAGCATTTTACCCAATAGTTGTGTGCTAGAGATGTTACAACCAACACATTTTCAAAAAGAACTAGTACAGGGGTTGCCTAAATGAACAGCTAACTAATCAAACTTAAGGAAGCCCAACATAATTGGACTGGTTCAGGTTGTCCTGACATGCACTTCTTAAGCTGCGTTCACATAAGGTGTGTTCAGTTACAGCTAGAATGACTGCAATGTGCAGTGGAGTGGAACAGAATGCTGTTGTCCCGAGAGCATTTAAAAAAAGCTTTTAGCTTTAAAACTCAAGGTTAGGATGCCGAAAATGCACCCTAATTTGAAGACTCAACACAGAACAAATCTGAAAGCATGCAAACTGTGCGCTCATTAATGCAATGCTGCTAAAAAAAAAAAAAAAAAAAAAAAAATGGAATGGAACATAGAGGCCTTTAAGAGTTGAACTTTTATAACAGCATCTTAACACAAATAAATAGTGAGGTATGATGCAACCAACCTAGGCTCATTGGAAATACGTGCCTCTACATACATTTCTGCAAAACTGAAAAAACGTACCTTTATGTACGATTCACTGCAGTTTCAAGTTGAAATCAACACTGGAGGCAGTAAAATTCTGACAACTTTTATTCCTTTTCACACAATTACCTGCAGAATGTTATGCTATGACTTAAAAACAATTTAACATCCTGCACGATTAGAAAACTGATACTTTTGACCATTGTCGTCACATATACTGCATCATATGCATGAGTTTTCTAATCCAGTAGGTTTACTCGGTAGCTCATGTGATACGGCATTGCACTTAGGTGATGAAGAGTTCCGGTACAAATCCTGTGAAACTAGTTTGACAAAACAGCTTCAATCCGAATAAGGACGTTAAAATAGCATGGCCGCATCAGCGAATGCATTTTTATATTACTGTTGCATTTGTTAACACAATCGGGTAGGTTTAGGTTTGGGTTTGGTGGAGGGGATATTTCCAACGTGATAGAGCATTAATCTTTAGCGACACTCACCGGATATTTGAATTCTAAATGCCCGCAATACATACCTCAAGCAGTACAATAAAAATGTTGCAATACCTCCCTGTACCAATTAACGTAATAAAAACGTGCCATTAAAACCTGTGTTTTAGCGCCACTCTCTGGACATTTCACTTCGAAACTGCCACGAAACGTGCAGTAAGGTACATAATTACGGTGTTGCAGAAATGTATGTAGAGTATTTCTAATGAGCCTAGGTTGGATGCAACAGCACATACAGTATTTGTCTAGACCTTAAACAACAGTTCAAACTCACATTATTTAAGAATGTATTCTTAGAAAGGAGCTGCCTGTGTAGACGATAAACTGCGAGGCAGTTTAATAGTGTTTTTTGAACAGATAAAAACATTTTTAGAATGGAGTGGGCTATGTGTTCAGTCAAACAGCTCTTCCTGTAGTGCACTGGTAATGACTTTGACCTGTAAACATTCTCAGGCAACATAAAGCACAACAGAGAGCTGTTAGTGCATTTCACAGCGCTTTAATACCTTCACAGATGCTGTTTCAGTGGTTGGCTTGATGCTGCATAGAATCATTGATTTATGTGTTGTGATGTACACTGGGGAAAAAAAAACAACAACAAGTGAGCAGATGTATTTGTGCAGCACTTTCCTGAATTCCTGAGTCTGAAAGGATTTGTTGTCATTATGCAATGTAGTGCATTGATACTTGAGACTAAATAGTGTCCTTGTGTGGCACTTTGAAGCTCCATCTCAACTAGTAATATCCACAGCTGCTCTCAAAAGAAATAATTATAACACATGCAATACATATTTGAAAGAACATGGAATGAAATGAAATGAATGTTTCTATGTCTAGTCGAAACCTTCTGCCCAGCAATCCCAGCAAGAACTGATTCTCAATGAAGATGAGAAGAAACTTTTAGCCAAGGAAGGAGTCAGTCTTCCCAGCCAAATGCCTCTAAACAAGGTATGCTGAACACTTAGACCACATCCTCTATCTGAAACGCTGCCATAGCTAACCAGCCAAACCTTGACCTGTCGTCCCTTTTAAGAAAAGTCTGTTCACTTGGCAGCCATATTTGTAATCTAATTTATAATAGGCACAGATCAAGCATCGTTTACAAGCCAAAACATCCATAAACAAATATGTTGGTGGATTTTGATGTCAGAGGACAACAGAGGATGGAATTTTTTAACTGGAGGAAACATTGTTATGGATTATGGACTCATATTTTGGCCAGAAATAATGGCTTAAATTTAAAATGTCTTGATGGTTTTGTTTTTACAAACATGCAGCTTTTCGCTTAGCAAGATGTTAATTGGTGGACTACAGTCGTGTGGATTACTTGTGGATTACTGTGATGTTTTTGATCTGATGATGCTGATTGATTCTTTATTTAAAGGACGGGACTTATTCTGCCATATTTTGCATTGCACCACCTTGGTATATCTAAAGCACTGGTCTCAAACTCAATTCCTGGAGGGCCACAGCTCTGCACAGTTTAGCTCCAACCCTAATCAAACATACCTGATCCAGCTAATCAAGCTCTTCAGGATCACTAGAAACTTCTGAGCAGGTGTGATTTGGAGCTGGTTGGAGCTAAACTCTGCAGAGCTGTGGCCCTCCAGGAATTGAGTTTGAGACCACTGATATAAAGTCTTCAAGTTATAACGCATCTCTCATACTCGAGGTGATGGCGTCACAACATCACATGACCACTTGTAATATCATCACAGTAACAACCTTTCCATGTCCTACACGTGTCTCAAAATTTACTGCTGGAAGCCTGATCAGACATCAGCACGAAAGATAGAGGCTTTTACAGAGGCTGAGATGAATGAAGTCAGTGATGAAAGGCACCTCTCGTCGAAATAACACCTCTCTTTCAGCCGCAGAGGTTTTTCCCTCTGTGTGCTAGGATAATGGATAATGACAAGATTACGCTGATTTGATTTGACTCACGTGTTGCCTGAGGTTTCAGACCTAATAAAATCTGTATCAAAATAAATGTCTGAAATGTAGCCCTCTCATTTCAAGACAAATTCATCTTAACATTTTGTCTGGCCTGTTCTCTCATGATTTTCTTAGTACGAAGAAAAGATTTTGAAGAAGATTCGGAGGAAAATCCGAAATAAGCAGTCAGCGCAGGAGAGCCGCAAGAAAAAGAAGGAATATATAGATGGACTAGAGGGCAGGTGATTATACACATTATATATATATATATATATATATATATATATATATATATATACTTACACACACGCACACTATATATTGTTTGTCTCACACTGAAAATGTACAGTAGAATGAGAAATCAGATCTGAATAAATACATTACTGTTCAAAAGTTGGGGTTGGGATTTTTAAAGAAATTATTGTTTTTATTCATAAAGGTTGCACTAATTGATCAAAAGTGACAGGAAAAATATTTATAATGTTTCCTATGTAAAGATTAAACTTTCTATTTATCAAAATACGTATCGCAGTTTCCACAAAAATATGAAGCAGCACAACTATTTTTAACATTGATAATAAATGTTTCTTGAGCAGCAAATCAGCATATTAGAATGATTTCTAAAGGATCACGTGACACTGAGGACTGGAGTAATGATGATGAAAATTCAACTTTGCTTTACAGGAATAAAATTAATTTGAACATATATTCACATAGAAAACAGTTATTTTAAATTGTAATGATATTTCACAATTTCCCTGTTTTTACTGTATTTTTGATCAAATAAATTCCGCCTTGGTAAGCAGAAGAGATTTTAAAAACAGTTAAAAAAAAATCTTACCGGCCCCAAGTCTTTGAATGGTAGTTTATATTGTGAACTGCTGTACAGTATGTACCTGACTTGAGTACAATAAAAGCATTCGCCTCAGATGTCCTGTTTGTGGTACAAGTAAACACAGTCTGCCTGAATGAATGAATATGACATCAAAGAAAGCTCAGTACTAAGTAAACTTTCAGTAAAGTTGAAATTGAGGTCGAAAGTCATTAAAAATCCAGGCTCGAACTTATCTTAACTTAGGATCAAAGGAATTGAATATCCTCCGAGAGGCTGGAGAAATTATTTAGAACACACTGCTGCACAAATTTCGGGCATGAAATTGCCCTTTAAGGAAGAGCCCGTGGGTTTATCTGTCCAAAGGACAAACTCATTTCACAGCCAGCGCTGCAGTCACTAAAAGCACCACAGCCATCTTGCTGTTTTTTATTCACACATTCACAAATCAGTCGTGTGAGTGTCACCGTCTGTTGCTAACAAACACCTGTGGGATTGTACTGACCTCAAAAAACATCTAGCTTTTGATTTTGTCAATACAAATTACATGATTTGACAGTAACCCAATTTATTTATATTTAATTGGCAACAAAACAGATAAAAGTATTGTTTTAAAACCCCTTAACTGTCACCCGTCCCCTCTGTGGGATGCCTAAGTTTACTTCACTATTTTACAATTAAATCCTAATCTAATCATGACAAACTATATATCGTTGGAAAGGTCTAAGACTCCTAAATAGATATTTTACCACTTTTTTTGTTAAAAAATTATGTAGGAAAATTATTAGATTAATTTATGACAAGAGTGCACCTTAAAAATCTACATCATAACAGGAGTTCTGACCTTTGTCACAGACCATCTTCTTAGTTGCCTTTTTCCCTATCACGCTTTACAAATCATAAGAAATTATATATCAATTGAAAACTTAAAATCTCAAAATTCATGCTTTGAAACCCATTTTAAAATCAGACATTGCATTACCATGGAAATGGTACATAAATATCATGTTACAAAATGTTTTCGTTCATGAATTATAAAAATTTAAGTTTGGATAGTGCAGATAGTAATGTCTATGTTCAAAACTGTGAGTGACAGTTAAGGGGTTGTTAAAAGCAATATATACTGCTTGCAATTTTTTTTAACTATTTTGTCATCAATTATCTGTTGAATGACTCACTAAAAACAATTTGTAAATGGCCATTTGTAAATTGTAAATGAATCATTTTGCTAATCAGGACACCGACAGAAAGTCAATAGAACATTTTTAAGCTAGAAAGTTAGGAAGCAGATGAGATTTATCTTCTGTTTTTAATTAAATTTGTACTGTTATGTAGAACTACTTTCTTTTATTCAGTCCTGCAGGCTGCAGCTTGACTCTTACACATAATAGAAATAGACTTTCAGCATTAATGAGTAGAAAATCACTTATAGCTTTATTTAATTAGTATATATTCTTGTTTTTATTCATTTAGAAGCGAAATGTGACCTGGACATTGTGTTTCGTTAGATTCATCTATCAATGTTTGTCCTTGTGCAAATTAGAAATCTAGTGTTATGGCTCATTTGTCTCTCGTTCATGAGAACAACTGGACCAACAATTATTATTGAATTATCGTCTAATAATGTTACTGATGCATCCAGCACCACACAGACTATTTAGGGAGTGTTTGTGTGTATACGGTCACCTGCTGTGACAGACAGAGTATGTGTGGGACTGTTTATAGGTCAGATTTATCACTGTGAGTAATTGGCCAATATACTCTTGGTTTAGGATGGCTGCCTGCAGCACTCAGAATCTGGAATTACAGAGGAAAGTCCACCAGCTGGAGAAGACCAACACGTAAGTCTCGTTTCATAACAATATCAGACCTGCTCCGCTCACACAGGGCTATAAGTGGTTCTCAACTGGTTTCGCTTCAGGATCTGGACTTTACATTGGATGAGCCCAATACAGTACTGATACTGCTTATTGTACGAAAAGAAAGTAAAATTTCCTTAAAAAATAAATGAAGTACATTTTTCTTGCTACAGTCTTTGAGGATGAGTGCATGTCACAGTCTTTCTGGCATCTTGGCTAGCATTTTCTAATTTAAAATATCATAAAATATGATCTGACATACAACCTGTGATGTATCCAACAAAAAATATAGGAAGCTTGTTCTCCTCCCTTCATAAAACTTTTGATTTTGGTATTTGAACTACGCAAGTTTATACAGTTAGATGCTTATTATCATTTGCATTTGACACGGCTTTCCCCTGCTGTTTGCGATTACTTTTATCACATTTTAATCACTTTTTATACGTAGAATAAATGACCTCAAATCAAACATACATTTATGAATTTAAAAGAAACATAAACCTTTATAGAAACATATCGTGGACAGTTACAACGTGACACACCAGCTGAGATCCACTGCTGTAAATATGAACTGTAGGTTTATAACCTGTTCATGTAAACTAGCTCTTTAACTGTGCTATAAACCTGACCCTCCTAAAATCACATTCCATTACGACATTCATTTACATTTACTTTTGGTTATTGGTTATTTTACATGCTATTTACAGTCTATTTAACATGCTATAAAATCACCTATTAAATTTAAAGGTGAAGTCGAGTGAAAACAGACATATAATAGCACAATAAACCATGATCGGCGGTGCATTATAATGACCACATTTTCACCACATTTAAACAGTGTTGTTAGACAAGATGAAAAAAGGAAATGTGTTTTTCATGTGCATTCAAGACACCAGAATTAGTCTATCACACCAAACCTACCAGCACTGTTAGAAAAAGTTTCATCATAATATTCGATTCGTCCGGTTTTTGTACTTAAAGTACCCCTGTGGTGAAAATCAAGGTTTTTTATGTTGTTTATTTGTCTACGTGGTGTTTTTAATATGCTTTTAGACGAACCATGTGCCAATCCATTAATCAACACCATTGCTGAATATTTTCTCCTTAAAACTGTAGTTTCCCAATGGCACTCCCAGAAATGCGGCTTGAAACAGCCCTTGGTTTGCTACGTCACAAACCAATAACCAATCACGTCAAGGGATCGATTCCTATCACTAGCATGCAAAATATACCAATACCAGCATAAAACCAAAAATAAATTAGAGCAAAAAACCCATGAAGCTGTGGTTTAATGTGAATTTAGAACCGCTAACTTGCATTATAACCCGCGGCAATAGTGGGAAAAGTAGCCCGGAGTCAGACCCACCTCTTCTGCATCGGCGTCTGCACTTAACACGCGTATGCTCGCGGGCAAGAATTAAGAATCACAAACGGCTACATTCGAGTCTTCAAGGCATTTTAGGACACAACATCGTCAAGTAAGTAACTTTAACGAATGTTACAGTATTCACTGTAGTTGTCCGCCAGTAAAAACATAGTTTTATCAGTCATTATCCATGTATGCCATTGTTTTGCATTTACTACAGTTCAGTGGATCAGGAAGTGCGAGATAGGTATAAATGGAGGTCGGAGCCAGCTCCAAATGGGCGGGACTTGTTAATATTGCCTACACCAAACCCAACCCTAAACCTACCCTCCCAACATACTTGCGGCATAAGGCCCTCCCACTTGGAGGTCTTGTGGCATAAGTCCCTCCCACTTGGAGGTCTTGCAGCATAAGTCCCTCCCACTTGGAGGTTTTTCGGCATAAGTCCCTCCCACTTGGAGGTCTCCGGGCTGTAGCGATACATACTTAGGAGGCGCTGGCTGCTGCGACTGAGTGGAGGCGGGGCTAATTTGCATATTCATAGATCAGCGTATAGTAAATGAGGCAAGGGTGTAGAGTTACATTCAAGCTATTTTAAGGCATGAGAAAATTATTTTCACAAGAAAAAACATTTAAATATGTAATTTTGATGATCAAAGATACGTTTTAAGGGATAAAATATTTAACTACAGGGGGACTTTAAATCGCTATTGTGAGTAGGATTATTTTTTCCGCATCTCAACCAACTCCCTTGCTAATTCCAAAACGTCATTTTAGACCTAGTAACGAAGGCTTGTTGAGCCGTTGATAGTAGACTAATGCAGAGAGAGAGAGACAGAGAGAAAGAGAGAGATTGAGCGTGCGTGAATTAGCCTACCTCTCTGAGTCTGTCTCTCATCAGTGTTCGGCAGCAGCGTCCCTACTAGTGAAACTTTTTTCCTCATGAACAGTGCCGTTGTTACCTCGCTTCGCTTGTGAGAAATGTCACGAACTGATCTGTCGTTTTTATCCCATTGCTTACTATATTTATGTGTTTGGCCAGTGTTGTTGTGGGTTTTGGTTATTTTGCTGTGGTAAGACCTTTTGAAATAACTGAAATCACTTGGCAAAGTGATATGGAATTGTAATGTGGTCAAGAGCTGTCTGGAACTACATTTGCCGTGAACGTTCGTCAGCCAATCAGATTCAAGCATTCAACGGCCCCCTAGTTTAACGGTAAATAAAGGAAACAACAACTGAAACTCCAACTGAAAAGAGTTCGAATGCAAAAAGGCAATGCGAAACCTGTAATAAAACAGGAATCAAGGTGTTCAGAGCACATTTGTTGTCCATTGACTAGCTTCACAAGACAATGTTTATATTGACAACAATGCTAATCTTTAAAACAGTTGCTGCAAAGCTTTGTTTGTCTGTATATGGTCTTGCAAAGTTATAGTTAACACCATTATTTGATATGAATAGCAGCATAAGGTATGAAGTAAACATTGGTAAACTTTTGTAACATTATTTTAAAACAAGTCAAAACAACAATGGCATATCAGCTGCTTACCTGCTTATAAGACTTTTTTCAGATATCCATCTTTCTTTTGTTATTGGGAGAGTTTTGATGTCCTTAGTGACATAACGCGTTCATCAGCATCAAGTCATCAGATTCATCCGCGCAGAATAGCGGAGCCGAAGCACAACCCACGTAATGACCAGAACAATGTTCCTCCGCGAATAACTTGTAGTTTTACGCCTCAACCGCTAGAGGGCCAAAAGTCATATAGTGTAGCATAGTGTAACCTGTTCCTGTGCTACCATTCTTCATTAAAAATATGTTCAGTCCCATATCAAAAAATTCTTAATGAATCATAATTTTCAGTTCCAAATGGAATTAAACAACAATCCCATAACAATAAATAAAGATTTTGGATTAAGTGAGTTTTTATTCTGTTTTTATATTTATTTATCAATCAGAATTTATTCAGAATTTCAGTAGGAAGGATTTTGAAGATTCTTGATTGATCTTTTTGGCTCCAAATGAACAGTATTCTGAAGAATGTATTGATGAGCTACAGAAGCATCTGGGTTGATGGACTGAACTTCAAACCTTATTTTAACCCTACTGACATTTTCAAAACACTTTGAGGCACTGTGAAATCCTCCCACACGCTGCATATTTGTCCTTAGATGAAGCCGTTCCCTTTTAAAGCATGACTCGGTACTTTACACTTCCAAAGTTCACATCAAATGGAAGTTCCTCTAACTTGCAACGCACTCTCTCCATCTATCTGTCAGGTCTCTGATGGAGCAGTTACGCCGGCTGCAGTCTCTGGTGATGAACGGCTCCAGTAAACCGGCTCAGACGGGAACCTGCATCCTGGTAAGATGACAGCGCAGGAGGAGGAGCCTAAGAAAGGAAAAGAAATTAAGGACGCTCCAAGCTTTGAAGGAATCTGCTCCAGGCGTTTTTATAACTGAAGCACAATCAAAGTCAAGCTTCAAAGTGAACATTTGCCGAAGAGGTAGAAAAAGGAGGAAAGTAAATGTTCGGTGACACATAGGGCAGAGAAGAGAGAGATTTCAGCGGTGTCATCAGCATTACTTAATTAACTCACTCTTCTTCTTTATTATAACTGATTACATCAGTGACTGATCTCACTGCCACCTTCCAGAAGAGCTTAACAATGTCTCAAAACTTTGCACAGATTTTCCAAGATAAAGTCTGCAACAACAAGTCAGAAATCTCAAACATTTCGAAAGGGTTTAAATTTTTAAAAAGTTAGCATAAAGTTTTTATAGGTTTAATTAAACATTATATATATATATAATTTATTTGTAACTGTAATATAAATATTTAATTTAAAATATTTTTATTTAAAATAGAAATGTTATTTAAAAATAAACATTATGTATGTTTAATTTAAATATGATACGTTCATTTTATTTGAATTATATTTAATAGTATTTATATTCTTTGTATATTATTGTATTATATTTAAATTCTTAATATATATATATGAAATACAATATATTAAATGTAAAATAGTTATTAATTACATGTGTTATATTTAATTAAATAATATAATGATTTAATATATATATATTTTTACAAAATTAAATAATAATAATAAGTTTCATTCAATTAATATTTTATTAAAAGATCTTTTCAGATCTTTTCTCCCGAATGAACTAAGCTTTGCTCTTCATATACTGCTCTGAAAAAGCATTAAAATGCAAACACACTGACAGTAAAAATAAACCAGAAGAAACAATCATCACTGTTAATGTTTTGTGGTTTCATAAACTGTCTGTCTCTCTGCTCTGCGGGACATTTAGTTCTCGCCGCTGTCCGCCGAGATGCATCAGTCGATACAATTACATTCTCCTTTATTAATAAATCCTAGCTTGAGCAGATGAATGAATAATTTCAAAAGAGAGGCACCGAGAGGGTGTTTGAGTTAAAATGAACACAGATGCCATGAAGATAAGTGAAGTGGACTGTATGGATATTACAATATTGCTGACGTGTGCACAGAGCAGACTTCATGATTTACAGCATGTCAAAAACATGTTTAGAAAGGAAAGAGCTGAAAAGGAAAGAAGGAAGTGGGGAAGAAAAGAAGTTAGGGAGAAAAATGCCTAGGAGAAACGAAGGAAGGAAGAAAGGAAAGAAGGACTGAGTGTTATGATAAATTATAATAATTATAATTGATTAATGTACACTACTGTTGTTTTTTTAGACTTGAAGTTTTTTTTAGAAAAACATATCCTTTTATTCAGCAAAGATGCATTAAATTGATCAAACATTACTGTAAAGACATTTATAATGTTATAAAAAAGATTTCTGTTTAAACTAATGCAGTTCATTTGAACCTTCTATTCATTAATGAACCCTGAAAAATAAGATGTATCATGGTTTCTACAAAAATATGAAGCAGCACAACTGTTTTCAACATTGATAATAATCAGAAATGTTTCTTGAGCAGCAAATCAGCATATTAGAATGATTTCTGAAGGATCATGTGACACTGAAAATTCTGTTTTGATCACAGGAATAAATAATTTTAACATATATTCAAATAGTACACAGGTATTTAAAATTAAAAAAAAAAAAAAAAAAAAAAATATATATATATATATATATATATATATATATATATTTTACTGCTATTTTGATATATATATATATATATATATATAAAAAAATCTGCCTTGAACAAGATGTATCAAAAACATTTAAAAAAATCTCACCAACCCAAAACTTCTGAATGGTATATATAATAATTACTTGAAGTATACGAGACAAGATACTGCAATATTGCTGACTATAGTAAATAACATCCTTGTTTTTCTGCATCGTTTTATCTTTCCTGTTCATGTAGCAGAAAGAGAACAAGAATGAGGATGATGATTGTAATGAAAGTGTTGATTGGAACAAGCCGTTTAAAGGATGTAGGTCATCAGCTGACCCATATAGCAGGGCTTGCTTATTTACTTCCGCTCGTTTAATATTCTTTCTTTTCCTAGGTGCTGGTCCTCTCTTTCTCTCTCATTCTCATCCCGAGCCTTCAGCCCATCTCACACAGGAGGGCCGCTGACCCCGGGGACTTAAGTGCTGCGAAAGGTCAGTCAACATCGACTTTGACATCATGCCACATGAAAAGCACTGCAGATAAGCATCACGAAAGGGTTGCATTTGCATCGTATTATACTTCTGAATGCATTTCAGAAAACTGTGTAACTACCAAACATCTCTGTTTACCATCTGAGGCGTATAGCGAACCTTGTTTACTGACCCAAAATGTCATTATACATACTGTATAAGCTGCTGATTTTCATCTAATGTAGACATCAAGGCGTAACCTGATTTATATTCAGGTTTTCTTTAACAGGTCATAGTCTTATGGGAGGCTGCAGCATTGAAGTGAACAGACAATTTATAGCTCACATTTGAGCATCGTCAGGCACTTCTGTACCTCCTGAGTGGTGGCAGCAGTCAGAAAGCAATGGGGTCACAGCTGTCAGACGTTATACAATGCGTGTTCCTCACAATCACAGACGTACTGAATGTTCACCAGCATTCATTTTTCATGTGGCACAACTTTTCTTCGCAACTCGTGCTTGACCTTTCTCGTACTCCGCTTGGTTTAGGCTCTGACGGCGTTCGTTTCACCGTCTGCTTGCACTCAACAAAACAAGGTTACGTAGGAGATGCTGAAAACAGAGTACCTTTGGGTAATTTTGAACTCTTAGAAACCATCATTTAGTGCTGTTTTAAAGCAGGGGTTTTCAAATTGGGGTCCACAAGAGGGTTCAAGGGGGTCAATGGAAATTGGACAGAAGAAACTAATTTTACAAAAAGACTGTGGAAGTTAATTGTAAAACGTTCCAGATTTATTGTGAAAAGCACTATACAAAACATTTTCTTTAGGTATCTAGAATATTGGGGAGAAAAGGATAGTCAACTTGATATAAAGTAAATATATTTTAATATTTTTAAGAAAATATTAATTTTAAATTCAGTTAAGTATAGAAGGACAAAATATCCTAATTTCCATCACTCCCTCAGCTACTGTATTAGAAACACTAAATTAACTTGTTAACTACTGTAATTTGATGCCTATAAAACACAACATATAATTTTATAAATGTACATGAAATGTTTATAAAAAGTGATAATTAAAAAAAAAAACTTCTAGATTTACAATGTCAATAACTGTACAAAAACATCACAGTATGTGAAAAGGGTTTAAATAGTATATATAGTAAAATATCATAATTTAATAATAAATATATACTTTATTATTACCTATATTATTTAATTTAGTAAAAAAAATACTTGTATTTAAAATTTACTTTTAATTTATATGTAATTATTCTTATCTCACACAGTTTGGGTCTTTAAACATAAATTATACAGTTGCTTTTATATTATTATATTATTTAATTTTGTAAAAAAAAAAAAAAAAAACATGTATCTTTTTATATCATACTATCATACATAGCTCAAAAACATTATTCAGCCAAAAATGGGTCTTGATAAGAAAATTATTCCTATAACCTAAAAAAAAAATACAGTTGAAGAACCTTGTTTTCACTCAAAAATCATTCACTCATCCTCATGTTGTTCTGACCCTGAAGGTTGAGTAAATGATGACAGAAATAACCCTGAATAGTGTTGCATGTATGATGGTACATGCTGTTCTTTTTCATGAAGCTAATATATGGCAAGATCCTGTTTTCATGTATAATGGAACTGCTCTTGGGCGAGCGTTTCTGCTATGTACATACAAATGAAAAAATTGACTACTGACACTGCGTGTGCATGTTTGACTGTGAAAAGTCCCGGAGACAGAGCGCACTGAATATGCAGCAGTGAGTCACTGTGTCGAGACTGCGATGATGGAGCGACTCAGTACAAGGTCTGTTTTACTCTTCTCCTCTCTCCTGCAGTTCAGTCCAGGTCACTGCGTTCGGTGATGGAGGTCTACAGCATCCAGCCTGGCTACTCTGTCAACAGGGATGTGGACGTGTCCTCGTCCCCTCACAGCAAGCTTCGGCTCAGGCCCGAGTATGCCGACATGGACCCTCTACATCACAACCACAGCTACAGAGACGGCGAGCATCATCACAGAGATCCCATTACGGGCCACGCCGCCACACTGAGGTGGATAACGCATCGTGAGAAAGACAGGAAGTGATGTCACAGATTGCCGCACATCGTAGCAGACTTTTGACGAAGGCATTGCTCATTCCTGCCACAGACGGGAAGTGACTGTCTGATTGACATGCAAAGCAACCAACTGCTGTTTGTTTTGCTTGTACGTGGCATTTAGGTGCAGGTTTATCTGAACAGGTTATACTGCAATGAGAGACTGGAATGTTGCGAAAAAGTACATATTTTATAGACGCTTTATTTTACTTGCAAATAATGCACCTTATACTAACTGTATCGTAAGAGTATTGTAAAAAAGATGCAAATACAGTAACCTGGCAAATCTAGCGACTATTTCATCCTCAAGCATTCATTGCATCAACATTTGTTAACATGAACTGTTTCCAGTGCTCAGGGTCTCGTACAAAGATTTGATGCAAGTACCCTGGCAAGCTTTGGCAAATCTAGTAACTATTTCATCTCAAGTGTTCATTGCATCAACATTCGTAAGCATTTGACTATGGCATAGTAGGTCATTCTGGCCAAAAAAACGCCCACAGACAGGATTGACATGCAAAGCAACCAACCGCTGTTTGTTTTGCTTTTAGCATTTAGGTATGGGTTTATCTGTACAGATTATACTGCAATAACAGACTGGAATTGGGGAAACAATTATGCAAATAATGATGCAGCACCATGCAAAAAAGTTGTAGAGAAAACACAATGTAGTATAAAATAATGTAAAATGTTGCGAAAAAGTACATATTTCACATAGGCTTAAGTTTATTTGCGAATAACGCACCTTAAACAAAACTCAAAGTATCGTACAAAGATTTCACTCAAGTACCCTGGCAAACTTTGGCAAATCTAGTGACTATTTCATCCTCAAGTTCATTGCATCAGCATCTGTAAGCATTTGACTATGAAATTGCAGCTCATTCCAGCCAAAAAACAGCCACAGACAGGAAGTGACCGTCTGACTGACATGCAAAGCAACCAAACATAGTCGGTTTTGCTTCTACGTGGCATTTAGGTGTGGGTTTATCTAAATAGATTATACTGCAGTAACAGATTGGAACTGGAAAGCATTCAAAAGTTGTACAGAAAACACAAAGAAATTGTGTAAAATAGTGTAAAATGTTACAAAAAACAACAACAACAACAAAAATCACAGATGCTTAAGTTTACTTGCGAATAACATACTTCAAACAAAACTCAGAGTATCGTACAAAGAATTGATGCAACTAACCTGCCAAACTTTAGCAAATCTAGTTACCATTCCACCCTCAAACATTCATTCCATCAACATTTGTAAGCATTTGACTTTTACTTGGCATTTCAGTGTGGGTTCATCTGAACAGATTATACTGCAATAACAGAGAAGAATTGGAAAAATAAATAATGCAAATAATGCAACAGCATGCAAAAAGTTACGGAAAGCACACGCACACACACGCACGCACACAATAGTAAATAGTATAGTGTAAAATGTTGCAGGTTTATCATAATAGATTATACCACTATATATATATATATATATATATATATACCTGTATATATATATATATATATATATATATATATATATATACACACACAAAAAATAGTCTAAAATAGTGTAAAATGTTGCAGGTTTATCTGAATAGATTATACCACAATAACACACTGGAATCTGAAAATAAATCAAGCAAATAATGATGCAGCAGCATGTAAAAAGATGTACAGAAAACATACAAAAAGTGTAAAAGTATAAATTTGAAACAGATTATACCACAATAACAAACTGGAAAGGAAAAATAAGCAATGCATATAATGATGCAGCAGACTATGCAAAAGGTATGTACATAAAAAAAATTGAAAGTACATAATTCATAGATGCTTAAGTTTACTTGCAAATAATGTACCTTAAACAACCAGAGTATTGTACAAAGACTTCATGCAAATAACCTGGCAAATTCAATGACTATTTCAAGCGTTCATTGCATAAACATTTGTAAACATGAATTGTTTTCAGTGCTACTACTCCCTGCATAAACTGCATAAAACCAACAAGAAAGAGTTTTCTGCTCAATATGCATCAGTGAGTGAGCATATGCATCCACAAATTTGCACGAAAGTCAAATGTTGGCCTGTGTTTTAAACGTTACCGTTGGGGAAGAGATTAATCAATGGGAGTTGGCCTAACACAGCACATCACATCAAAAGCAGATGCTCCTGCCAAGCGGTGTGCGGATCGTCGTGCCAAGATCAGCTTCACATTGGCTGCTTGATCAACTCAGATTGATGCACAGAGCTCATCTCATTTGTGCACAATCAAGCAGCCGCACGAGCGCAATGTACCGACCTACAATTGGGCATTAAATCCAGACGTGCATTAATGTGAGTTCATATCCAGCAATATTTTCTCTGCATCTGTCGCCCTTAATATTTAACTCAAGGGTTGTTTTTGTTTGCAATTTTGTTCTGGACAGAACTCCCTTGAGCGTTTTGACTCACGGTTTTTGAATGCTAAACAACTTTTACTTTTTGTTGCTCCATAAACTAGATGCACAGTCCATTTAGTGTTACATGCAACAAGCAGCAGATGTGAACTCTAAAATGACTGTGAATGTGGACGTTTGTTCAAGCAGGTATTTGCTCTTTCTCGCTCCACCTCCATGAACCTCCAGGCAGCTGTTGCCTGACCATCAGAATATGTGTATAATTGGACCCGTGGAGTATTGCACATCTCGAGACCTCAGCGTTCATCAGCGCATCAGGAGTGGTCAAGGGCATGCACTGCTTTCCATTCGTTAAAAATCACCTTTCGCTCCAACATGCACCGGAGTTTCAGGTGCAGCTACTGATGTAGGTGCGCTTTAGAGGTAAAGGAGCAGCGGTGAGGAATAACAATTACCTGTTTCACACGAGATCAGTGCTTTTGCATCAAAACCGCACCGCAGGCAGCCACTGGCACACAGTCTGCTGTGTGCAGCTCCAGGAAATACAGCACAACCTTGGACAGAATGAGCTGCTTTGTTTTCTTTCTGCACAACTCTCTTTGGGCTTTTACATTTTTGTTTTACTTCTTGGTGTTTTTTTGTTTTTGTTTTTTTTTTTACAATAAAAACTGAATAAATAAAGCATTGAGAATATTATTGATCAACTGGTAAATGGTAAATGAGCATGTGAAACTGTATTTTCCAAGATAAAGGTTTCAAGATTTTGGTAAAACCTTGACCGAATTCAGTTGAATGTATTTATTTCCTATGGCTTTGTATTTGTATGATGTGTCCAGTTGTAAATAAATGGCCTTAGGTGTCACTCGTGTGGGAAGTTTCCTTGACATTGATTTGAAAAGCTTATGATTGACACAGGTTGAGTGGATCACATTCACAATATATATATATATATATATATATATTTTTTTTTTTTTTTTTTTTTTTTTTTATTTTGCAAAAGCTCAATTTATGTGAATCCAGACCTGAGCTTTTAGCAAGGTGTTTTTAGAAATCTATTTATTATTTAGTTAAAAGATATCCATCTTTAGAGGTTATTTGTTCATCTTTTCATCAGCAGAATTATGTAATCTTATTTCATAGACGCGGAGTCTCTCCTAATAAAAGCTCCTAGACTAAAATCATGCACAGTGCTTTTTAATCAGGAACGAATGGTTGCATAACTATTATACAGTGTACATCATGCTTTCTGGACATACCTGAATAGGACTTTTCTTTCAAAACTTGATCTTTCAGAACATCCAGTACAGGGCTATTATGATTATGAATGTGATATATATGTCTTTCAGCAATTTAAAATTCCAATGCAGATATGTGTCTGGCACACTTTCAACCAAAATACAAGTCCATAATCAATTACAAGACTTCCTCAAATACAAAAATCCATCCTCTGTTGTCCTTTCATCAAAATCCAACTCCAAAAACTGTTTTTGGACTGTTTTGGCTTGTAAACAGTGCTTGATCTGTGCATATTTCTATCCTGAGTCAGACGAGATTACTTTTTCATTGGAGAAAGCAATATTGTGGATAGAAGACGTATTTTAGTGACTGTTTGAAGGTAAAATATGTCTTAATGAAAGATTTGTTTCTTACATAGCTTTTATTTTACAAGATGTTAATTGATGGACTGGAGTTACTTGTGGATTATAGTGATGCTTTTATCAGCTGTTTGGACTCGGCACCCATTCACTGCAGAGGATCCATTGGTGAGTAAGTGATGGAATGCTAAACTTCTCCAAATCTGTTCTGATGAAGAAACAAGCTCATCTACATCTGGGAGGTTTGGGCTCATTTGTGTACCGTAAAACAAATATATTTTTAATAATCATATTAACAAGTATTAATTATCCAGTTCTAATTTGATACTTAAAGGATTCTTGTTTGATCCCATTAGGATCCTTTAAATTGATTATTTATTAGGATCCTGTTCACATTCCTCAGGATATATATTGATTAGCTGTCTGTGCTCATCAGGGTTCATCTGGACTAAATGTTGGAGAAGACAATCCCTGACTGAATATCTCAGAATCTGTTCGGTGGAAGCCATTTGTCCTGGAATGAACTCAATTAACGCATCATTCGCCTTGAAGAAAGTCAGTTGACCCTCCACCTCTACCATAATCAATCACTGTCTCTCAGAGCCCAGGGCAAGCAGTGTGTTCTGGATTACAGACTCTTCCTCAAAGAGCCGCTTGAGCAGGAGAACGGACAGAACAGCTGAACGCGTGCGGAGAATCACTTCCTGCTCTGATCTCTCTCTCTAACGCTGCGGGAAGTCTGAATACCGACCCATTTTTACATGCAAATGTTGATGGCCAGCAAACTCAAGAGAAGTCAGGCGCCATCTCACTCACAAGTCTCAAAAAACTTTTCATGGGAATAAAATGTTTTAAAATTAAAGTTATTTAAAAATGAAAATCATACATATTAGTTTGCTTCTATCACAATTAAGATTTGAAACTACGATTTTCGTTTTTAATTAGAAAATTCACCTTGTTTCGCCTATAAACTATTTGGAATATGCATTCTTAGATTGTTTTATTAAAAAGCACACAGCAATGATTTTCAGGACAAACTGTTTGAGGACAAATGAATTAATTTCTGTACGAGTCACCAAAGAGTAAAAGAAAAAAAAAGGAAATTCAATAAATTATTTCATATGTGTTCCATATACTTTGCTTCAGAAAGAAAATGCTGTTTCAACCACTGACAAATCAAGCCCATGATTCTAGCACAGGCTTAGGGTGTAATTTTATATGTGGGTGTTCTTACAGAGCCCGGGGCTAGTTGTCACACTTTATATTACAGTGAATATTTCTCAGGGTGAAATCATTTGTAAATAAAGTTTGACTATAGACAAACTTTAAAGTCTTGGCTACAAAAAGCTATTGAACATTTCCACCATCACTGACCATGAAAAAAAGATAGCAGTTATGAAACACAAGCTGACCCACATACCATATGTTGTTGCAATGGAAACTTGCTGTTTATTGACACTTATTTGAGAAGAATGCCTTGAAAAGAATGTTTTGATAAGATTTTAAAATATGAAACACTTTGTAAGAGTAAAAAAATCTTTCATAAAATACATGTGTTTAAAATGTATTGTAAGCTACAGATTTATTTGTTTGTTTGTTTGTGAATCTTACGAAACATGTATGGGTCATTTTTCAACAAGCAAACAGTAAATAAGTATTATATTCTGCTTAATGCTACACTAACTTTTTTGGTTATAAATTAATCAAATTTAAATAATGAGCAAACATCATAAACCATCTTCCAAACCCCATTTTTGCACATAATTTCTATTTCAGAGATGTCGGGATGGATTTCCTGGGAAACTGCATACTTTCCTCATTCGTCCGTGCGTGTTTATGTCATATCCGTAAATAAAGGAAATCGGGTTAGGCTACTGCTATGTGTCAAAGTAGCTTGAATCCACAACTACTAAAACTACTTCGAACCGAAGCGAAAGAACCCATAATAAAACACAAATCAACATGCAGAGCATCACATTTGCTGTGCATTGAGGAGATTCACAAAACAACAACAATGCCAGTCTCTAAACCAGTTAAAATTTTGGTCTATTTGCCTTTAAATAGCTTTGCCAATTATAGTTCCCATTGTTATCTGATATGAATAGCAATGTATGGCATTGCCAACATAATTTTGAACAATTTTAAATCGATTGATTTCAACAAGTAAAAATAACAACAGCATATCAGCTGCTTACCTGTTTGTAAGGCATATTTGTCAGTCTCTCTTTCATTACTGGTAGAGTTTTGATGTTCTTTTTGACATTCGCACTGATAATGCGATCATCCGGCTCAAACCATCAGATTCCTCCACGCAGAATAGCAGAGACAAAGCACAACTCACGTAATGACCAAAAACAATGTTCCTCCGCAGGTTACTTGTAGTTGCTTCAACCGCTAGAATGCCAAAAGTAACATAATAGTGTAGCGTTAAACAAAAATTATAATCATAATCATTATGTGATAATAACAATTAAACATTCCCCCCTCAGATGCATAAGTAAATCCATTTTTGTCCTTCTCCTTGCATACATACATACATACATATATATATATATATATATATATATATATATATATATATATATATATATAAAGTAAAATAAAACTAGTTCATGGACGTGTTTTATGCCAGCTGTGGAATTTCATTTTTGTAGAATATACATTTATTTACATTTATTTGGCAGATGTTTTTATCCAAATGTCTAATATACAGCCTTTTCATGAAATAAAAATAAACTACATTCACGATTTTTTTTTTCAATGGCAAGTGAAAACTTCCCCATGTGACCTCAGCCAGTCTCCCCTATATAAAGCCCGGTGATGCTCCATGAGCTCATTCAGGTGCAGAGAGTCAGAGGAGAGAGTAGCGGCACAGATTCACGCAGCAACCGTACTTGAAAATAGGAATAAAGATTTTACGCGCATGAGGATCACATGCTAAGCCTGTAGGATGACCTTTAGGAAAACATTTGGGTAGCAGATGGAATCTTATAGAAATCGTATGGGTGCGTAAAGCCGTGCCATGCAGGGGAACAGCAGCGCGTTGGCACCGGGTTTAGCGGCGTGCGGTCCGGCACTGGACGAGGGCGATGCGCTGTCGAACCGGACCGCTCTCCACAACCTGTCGCTCCGCTGCTGGCTGCAGCTGCTCTCCAAAGAGTCCGCCCCGGAGCTCTACGGCGACAGCTCGAGCATGGCCATGCGCGTCGTGATCGCGCTCGTCTACCTGATCGTGTGCGCCCTGGGGCTCGTCGGGAACCTGTTGGCGCTTTACCTGCTCCAGTCACGCCATAGACTCAAGCAATCTTCCATCAACTGCTTCGTCATGAGTCTAGCCGTGACGGACCTGCAGTTCGTTCTGACGCTTCCGTTCTGGGCCGTGGACACCGCTTTGGACTTCAGATGGCCGTTTGGAAAGGTGATGTGCAAGATCATCAGCTCGGTCACCACCATGAACATGTACGCGAGCGTGTTCTTCTTGACGGCCATGAGCGTTGCGCGCTACTGCTCCTTGTCCTCATCCCTACGGATGCAAAGTCCCAAAACGGCCTCTGCCGAGGTCAAGTGGGCCAGTTTGGGAATCTGGATCGTGTCCGTGGTGGCCACCATCCCTCACGCTGTTTACTCCACCACGGCGCAGGTGTCCGACGACGAGCTGTGCCTCGTCCGCTTCTCGGATTCCGGCAGCTGGGACCCGCAGCTGCTTCTGGGTCTCTATCAAACTCAGAAGGTCCTTCTGGGCTTCGTGATTCCGCTGGTCATCATCTGCGTTTGTTACCTCCTCCTGCTGCGCTTCGTTCTGCGGCGGCGCGTCAGTGGAATTCCCGGCTCGGACAGCGAGAGAGGGCGGCACAAGCGCCGTTCCAAAGTCACCAGATCGGTCACCATCGTGGTTCTGTCGTTCTTTTTGTGCTGGCTGCCCAACCAGGCGCTGACCCTTTGGGGGGTGCTCATTAAATTCGACCTGGTGCCGTTCAGTAACGCGTTTTACAACGCCCAGGCCTACGCATTCCCCATCACCGTGTGTCTGGCGCACACCAACAGCTGCCTGAACCCGGTGCTGTACTGTCTGATCCGCCAGGAGTACCGCACCGGCCTCAAGAAACTGCTGTTTGGAGCCACTCCGTCCATCCGGAACCTGGCCAAGCTGGTGCACCGGGGGAAGAAGGTGGCGGAGGCTCCGACTGCAGTGTCCGTGGTGCAGATGGAGATCGGGATGTGACGTTACAAATGAGAAAAAAAACCCACTGAGACTCGTTTGACCTTTTGAATGCATCTTTGTATACCTCTGTAACGTGGATTTGCAAATATCAGACATTGCTGACTTGAAATAGAATTGCATTGGCGCATATGATATACTAGACAAAAGTTTGGACGCACTTGTCGTGTTTCTCACGATCTCAAAAATTTAAAGACATGTTTTTTCTTTCATTTTTTTTTTTTGCATATGTTTACGAATGTATGTTTGTTTGTTTATTGGGTGAGTTTAAGCAGATAGTAAAGCAAAAACATCATTTTTAAAATTATTCGTGAAATTTACAAGCAGTTTTTGGGTGAAAATTGTTTCTACTGATTTTTTCCCATTACTATTTCATAGTTTTTTTTCCTCATTCGAGTTTAAGGGAATATTTCTTAAAAAGCATAAGGGTGAAACACAAATGACTAAAAATTAGTAGATTCTGAAAATTAAATTAATTTATTTATTTACTTACTTAAAATTATTTAAATGTATTTTTATTTAAATGTTTCTAGTTTTTGATTTTTCTTTTTTTCCATACAAGTTTAAGGAAATATTTTTGAAAAAGTGAAAGGGTGAAACAAAAATGGCAAAAAAATTAATTAATTAATTAATTAATTTAAATGCATTTTATTTCATGGGTGAATTGAAGCAGATGTTAATGTAAAAGCATCAACAAGTGTTCAGCATACATGTTCGTCCTTCATTACATAATTCACACACTTCTGTTTGTACTGTTTCATGGTTTTGATGGCTTCTCTATGGATTTTTTTTCCACAGACTGTAATGGCACATTTCCACAATTGTTATCACTGTAAATGAAGTTTTTTTTTTCATTTTAAAATAACTATTGTACATTTATAACACTATACATTGTGTCACATCACCTTTTGAGCCAACTATGATGACTCGTTAAGTTATCATGAGAAGGTGTGTCCAAAATCCTGACTGCTAATGTGATATGAGACCATGATAGTTGATTCTATTGCATGGAAACATTTATTGTTCAGACCATCCAAAACATCCCAAACAACTGACGTCTCCGTGGATATGCAGTGTTTCCAAAAGTGGAGCTTCAGGACTATAACTCGCTCACTGTGACTGAGTTTATTCTCTCATGCTGGAGAAAAAAAGAAAAGAAAAATATAGAATGAACTTTGTGGACCTTCAGAGGAAAAAGCCATGAGCAGAGAAACAGTTTTCTAAACTGTCCTTGAACCCTTTGTATAATTCAGTCCATTTGTCATCTGTGAACAAATGCTGCTGAATGCAGTCTAAACATAATCATCCACACAATAACTCTTTTTGATGGAGTTTCAAAGCAATGTGTCATTTTCAAGAAAAAAAACTTTTAAGTGCGTTTCTCTCACATATGAATCCACTTCTGGCAAATCATCTGTGTCAAGTGCAATGGTTCACTTTGCTGAATTGTACACAGCTCAGTGTAAATAAAAATGTTTCAAGGCAAATACTCCATTTTTGTTGCTTATTCCCTTTGGTTGCAATGACTGAGTGAATGAACTTGAGGTAAACTGGAGTTTGTTATTAAAGGTATAAAAATTGCTTTGTGTGCTTTATGTCACAACATCTAAATCCAGTGATCAAAATATGATTTGATAATTAGTAAGATTGCACCAGTGAAAGGAAGTCTTATGAGTGCTCTCTTTTCACACACATTAACTGCAAACATTAATTTTTAATTTGAACAATTTCTGCAGTCTACAGTGATATTCAATGCAGGTTTTGCAGGCTTTGCTGTAATGTGTGTTAGATGCATATATACTGTGACTGCAAAAGCCTGCAAAAAAATATAATAATAAAAAATGAATTAATTAATTAAAACAAATGCTGAACTAAAAATGGAACATTAAAAAAAATAAAAAATAGAATTTCATTACTGAATTAAAGTGAATAGATTAATCTATACCCGCAAAACTCATTTTGTATGGCTTAAATCAAATAAAATGGTCTCTTTAAGTTATGAATTTTTACAGTGATATGCTTTTACTTTTTAATTTCAATAGTTTGTGCAGTACAGTATATGATGCACAGTATTGAGTACAAATTCATTTATTTCATCCTAAAAACAGCTACTGAGAAAGCAAGCGTTGGATTCATTTTTTGCTTAATTAAAATAAGAAAATGCTTTTAAACAACTTAATTTCATTGCATGCTATCCACTTAAATTTGTAAAATGAAAGTTTGCTTAATCCATTAGCATTACACAAATCATTTCCACTGCTGAAACTAGGCCAGTGATTTCCAGTTCCCAGCAAGCACTGGGAGAGTAAATCTTAAAATGATTTGTTTTTAATTTCATGAGAAAATATTTCCTTTTGTGTAACACAGATCAAAGTAAGTCATACAGATTTGGAATGACAGGAAGGTCAATAAACGAAGACAGATTTTCATTTTGGGTGAACTATCCCATTTGCTGATGCCCACAACCAAATTAAGTGCTGCCAAGGAATTATTTATGCATTTACATATGCATTTACATTAGCCTGGCTTGTATACAGGCCAGCTGCAGGAATGGAAATGTGATTATTTGGTTTTTATGACACGCTTCTCGCTTGATGAAAGCCATAAAGCTTCATGCACAAAGAATAATAACACAATTCTGTTCAATGGTGTCCTTTTGGAGAAAATGTTCACTGCTATGCACAAGCATGACCTCTTGACTCATATTTATCATTGTGAGCTGTCAGTCTTGGTTAAGTCTTTGCATCTCTCCACATGCTCAAACAGATTTCATGTGAGACGCACAAACTCAGATCATGAAGGGCTCTTTATTAATCGTGTGTCAACTGACTATACAGTTCTTCATCCTTGCATCTATTTTCAGTCATCTAGATTGCATTTAAATCAGTTTCAGGTTTTACAGCTGTGACTGGAGAATAAAACGTACATCTAACCACTGAGATTCCAATGCAGTGGATCTTGTTTATATCTTAATTGCATTTTACTTTAAATACTCAGATTGAGATTGTTCCTATGAATTTAAAACAGGCGGCATGGCATTGCCTTATAGCAGAGCTGGCAGTTGATTTATTTCTGGATTCTGTGAATCTTAAATTTGTTTGCCTGTTACCTGGAGCTCTGGACGACATTGCTGAACACTCTGTGCTGGAAGCTTAACCTGCATTTTTCATGGACTTCAGAATAAAGCAGCATAGCAAATGTATGGGCTTTGGTTTGATTCCAGTTAAATTAGAAAGCAGCACACTTAATGTACAGTGCTAGTGTGTTCCAGTGCCATTTTAGACAAATTTATGACTGGCCTCTTTGTACGTCACAATTTCAACAGCTTCATGTATTAAGTTATTTTATTCACAGTTACATTCTATTTTAAAGGACCAGTATAACCATTGCTAATTTATTTTATAATCATATGTTATAATTTTGATTTAAAAAGCAGCATTCATTGTGTATTATACGTGTTTTTTTTTTTTTTGCAAGCTACATACTGTAGTTACGCCAGTAGGTGGTGATATGTGACTGTGAAAAGTGACATCTTTATAAGTGAATCGCTGAAACACTCATTCATCCGATTCATACAAACCACAGATTCTTTCAGGAACTAAACAAGTGATTTTATGAGTGAACCATTGAATGATTCACTCAACCGATTTGCTCAAACGTGCTGATGAATTCAGAAATGAAACATGTGAAGTCAAAATACTCAAAAAAACAACGATTCATTCAAGAACAAAAGTGACTGACTGCATCCGAAATCGCATGCTTACCTACTAGGCCTATTTAGTTGGCGAAAAAACAAACCGTATGTGAACAGAACATTATGTCTGATTTCATAGTATTCATAAAACAGGCAAAAAGTCCCGGAGTGACCAGAGTGTGCACCCGGTGGACACTTTACTATCCCATGTGACAATGACAGTGACAAGACACAACTGAGGCTGATAGGTAACATGACAATGACAACATAAGTTTACATTCATATATATAGACCTAATGTGCCTAAGAAAAAATGGCGCAGCCATCTTTATATTTTTGTCTTTAAACTTCCATTTCACAGTAGTTCGGAGTATTTCTAGCCACCTCATCTTTCCCATAAGAAATTCAAACATTAGTTGAAATTAATAAATATTTGAATAAATAAAACACATACATCTCTAATGTTTCAGTGGCTGACCATCAAAATGGCACCTACATAAAACTGCTAATGTCTTGTCACACATTTGGTGAATCGTTTTTGGAGCGTTTGACACCACTGACAGTAACATGCCGTTATTCACCTCATCTCTCGCTGGACTGCCAGAAGAAAATCAGTTTCAGAAGCTGCCGAAGTGACAGATGCTAGAAAAATAGAGAACATTTTGACAAGCTTGCTTGAAAAACCAGTGTCAGAAGGTTCAGCGCCACTGAATCCTGCTGTTTTCAGCGATTGCTGTAATGAAGGATAATTCACCACAATTAAATGTGCATCATCTGCTGCTCTGCTTCAAATTTGATTGATGCTCTCATAAATAGGGTCTGTGTTAAATCATTCATGAAAGATACAAAACTCGAAATATCATCAATGTGATCCAAGAGAGTTGTTTTACTAATCTTGACTAAAGCACCTCACACACAGATTGCACTATAAAAACTGGGCAGTTTGCAAACATCATGACTGAATGGGAGCTTAGAGGGAGTGGAGTTTACATGACATGCTCTCAGAAAATGTTTAAATAAATTCAGGCCTGGCTTCACAGACAGGGCTTAGACTAAGCCAGGATTATGCCATAGTTTTCCAAAATTGAGCAAAATAGACGTGTCTAAAATAACACACTATTAACTTCTTATTTATTGAACTGTTGTATAAGATCAGTAGCCTATCACATTTGCGCTCGTGTGCTATTGCTTAACTAACCTATATGATGTAGGCCTAAATAAGAGACAAAAACTCAAACAGGGGCGTTTTGCCCCATATCTTGAATTTTAGGGACATTCTAACAAAGTTCTCATAGGCTCCATCACGCAGTGAGTTGTTGCCCTGCATCACGTCATCAATCAGCAGCTGTATGAAATGTCAGATGATGACCTGGGGTGGGGCAAGTGCGTTAAATGTGTTAATAATTTTAACGCGTTATTTTTCACCGTAATTAATCTAATTAACGTGTTAAATCTCCAGACTATACATAATTGACTATAGTTCTTGTACCTCAATTGAATTTTTAATAGTTTAACAATAATTCCAAGTCTTTCAAACTAAATGGAAAGAAATTCAAAGAAGGTCAGTGTATTTTTTTTTATAATACATTTTAGGTATGAATCAGTGTTATTAAAGTAAAACAATGCTAGCCTAATGTTACTTGAAATAATTCATTTAGATAAAACTTGAGTTGAAACTTTTTATAGGCTACTAAAAAAGCAAACTAAAATAAAATTGTATAATAACTACATATTTAAAAAAAAACTACTAAAAATTAATAAAATTACTAAAAATATTTCAAAATCTTAGCAAAAACTATACTAAAAAGTAACAGAAAAATAACAGAAAATAACAGAATGTTCAATATTATAAAACTGATAATAGTTCCCTCCACAGCATGAAGCAGCAGCCTTGGAATAAAGAGAAGGACAATCAGTGAGGTTCATTTGGGCTCAAGGGCATCACTGGACAATTCAAATCGTTTACCAATTCACAGCAGGCGTTTCTGATCTCATTCCCCTGACAGCTCCACAGCACTCACTCATATTCATTATCAAGATTCACATCAAAAAATGTCACTGCATGACAGCAGTTGTATTAATTTTGCAGTGTGACGGGTCAGGACAGTGTAATTTGCTTGGCATGTTACTGTCAACGTTGCTTGTTAATTTTAGCATCATTGTGTGACAAATATAGCCACTTTCTTTGTCAGAGCTGAGTTGCCAAAGAGAATGAAATCTCATGTGACTGTCCTGCTTGAATAAAGGTTAAATGAAAATGAACTTTTGTGTTTACAGCCGGAAAGCAGAGATGATCCACTTTGCAATTCTGAAGTGGATTTGCCATTTAAAAGTGTCGTTCTTGTGAATCTGAAGAATGCAGCAGCTGTTTGATTAAATTAAGCTGTTGTGTTTGTGTTTTTTTGTAAAGGTCATTAACGCTTTGCTGTCAGTTTAATCAGGAGCTCAGAGTGAATATATTCAGGACATAGAAATTTAATATTCATTTCATAGTATGATGTGAAGTTATTCTCA
>JAFVLL020042533.1:0-15000 GCA_021397915.2 Tor tambroides | reverse complement strand
TTTCTCTTTTTCGGACCATTCTCTGTAAACCCTAGAGACGGTTGTGCGTGAAAATCCCAGTAGATCAGCAGTTTATGAAATACTCAGACCACCCCGTCTGGCACCAACAACCACTCCACGTTCAAAGTCACTTAAAGCCCCTTTCTTCCCCATTCTGATGCTCGATTTGAACTTCTGCAAGTCGTCTTCACCACATCTAGATGCCTAAATGCATTGAGTTGCTGCCATGTGATTGGCTGATTAGCAATTTGTGTTACCAAGCAATTGAACAGGTGTACCTAATAAAGTGGCCGGTGAGTGTACACACACATACACATACAGTGTCTCACAAAAGTGAGTACACCCCTCACATTTCAGCAACCATTTTAGTATAGCTTCTGAAGGGACAATACTATAGAAATGAAACTTGGATATATTTTAGAGTAGTCAATGTGCAACTTGTATAGCAGTGAAGATTCACTGTCCTCTGAAAATAACTCAACATACGGCCATTATTGTCAAAAAAGCTGGCAACAAAAGTGAGTACACCCTAAGTGATAACAGCTATACTTCGTTTAACCATGCAAAGCCACATGTCCTATTCATCAGGTTCATGTTTTTGTCTGCTTGACAAGACCATATAAATTTGTGTATCCCAGTTTCATTTGTGCAGTATTGTCCCTTGAGAAGATATACTAAAATTGTTGCTGAAATGTGAGGGGTGTACTCACTTTTGTGAGATACTGCATATACACACATACATATATATACATATATATATATATATATATATATATATAACATATATATATTTGTGTGTGTGTGTGTGTGTATTATACAACTTTGTATATACAGTGCAAGATGAGAAACTTCAGTAAGAAATTGGCAACAGATCTTGAAACATATTTATGACTGATATCACAACCTTGGCTTGTCTTCATCTCACAGCGATTGGCTGCCACTCGGCATATTTTCACTTTTCATTTCCGTAAAGTTCTGCATTTCCTAACTTTTTAATGCTTTCACCACTTACTTCACACCGTTGTCAATCCCACAATCCATTACACAAGCCGTCACCCAGATCGCATAGATAATAATAGAAAATGTCCAACTCCACTCGCCCCGCACCAGTGGACACGTATGGTTAGGATTGTGGTTTGATCAAATCCTTAATTCAGAGTATGAGCAACAGAAATCGTGATGCTTAACTCATCAAGGAATACTAATTAAAGTACAACCAATCAGTGGAGAACTAAATTAAACTCAGGTCATCGAATTGGCATGCCTGTGCTAATTTAACGTAATCAAGAGATTTGTGCTGCTCAAGCTGGAAGGAGTCCAGGGAGTCAGCAAGAATATAACTGATGACATACATCACGTCTCTCTCTACAGCAAGCTGTGGATATCCTTGATTTGGTGTTTAAGGGAGTGTAGTATACACATAGTGAGAGAAGATGAGTGTGTGACAGATGGCCACAGATTTAGAGTGTGAGTATGTACCAGCACAGCGGCCACCAAAAGTCTCTGTTTGGTGAAATTGCCCTTATCTGCTCATAATCATACTATGTTCATCACTACTTGTTGCTCTTTATTTACTGTAAAATTGAGTTGGCTCCAGTCCTTTAATTCAATTGGTGGTGTATAACACAGTATAACAGTGCTGGAACTTTTAGACAGTGAGTCAAGTTAAAAGAGCTTCAACTACAAAAACAAACACATTTATATACCTTGCGCCAATGTGTTGTGCTGCAAAAACACATCTGGTAACAACAGACCCGTCCTCACTGAATGGATGCTGGAAACTAATTAATGGCATATCTTAACTATAACCTGTCTCTAAATCTGCACTAGATTACAAGAAGAGAAAAAGACATTGTAAACACACTGTTTGGAATTTATGAGCTTTCTATTGAGAACCTCACAGATAATTTGCACCATGAAAAGAAACATATAAATCCACCCCAGTCCTCTAAAAAAGGTTTGACATACTGCAGAATTCTTTTTGCAATACACTGCTACAATTACAACAGGACTAAAAACCCAAGAAACCCTCATTAGACTGGTGCATACCTCAGCAGATAGTGAACATCTGAAGAATTTCAATACAACATCAATGAACGAGCACATTTCTGTGCATCTCCATCTCTGCAGTGACAATTCCTCGGCAGAATTTTTGGGATATTTCTCAAAACCCGCATGAAGTCTATTTAGATTGTGCTGAACCTTTTATAGTATATATTTTGGAGGGTCGGCTCATCATGGTTTCCTTGAGATTCCATTTAGTAACATTAGTGATTTATAGACTTAAACTGCCACACCAGTCAAAGCAATAGCGTATAAAACAGCCTTGAACTGTGCTGACAGTAAGAAAGACAGAAGATTTTCACCACTCTCGTGAGTTAAATTATTAATACTGACAGAAATACAGGTTGATCTCTTATCATGACCTGCTGCTATGTTTATTCACTTTCAAACCACTCTGCATTTTTTCTTTCTTGATCTCTTTGTCTTAAGGAGTGTGTTATTATGTGTACATGTAAGATGCAAAAGCAATAGTCCAACTGAAAAACTGAAATATTTTCTTTAAAAGACTAACCCAAATCTACCGTATTGCTATTTTTACAGTATATACATGTAAACAGTTACCATTCATTTGTCTAAATTTATCATAATATTTATCACAAAGTATATGGGGGTTGAGGGTAAATGTTACATATTACATAAATGGTACATGTTAGCACCTTACAAGTACACATTAGTATTTTTAAAGTACATATTAGTACCTAAATTGTACAAATTAGTACCTTTGGAACGGGTACCACACCAGTGACTCTAATATTAACCCACTGTATCTCAAATAAGAGTAAAACACAAAGTAATAATGTCATGGCTTTAATCATTACTGAATAGTTTTCACCATATAGGCTACTGGGGGAAGTCGTGGCCTAATAGTTAGAGAGTCGGACTGGTAATCGAAAGGTTGCGAGTTCGAGTCTCAGGTCCGGCAGGAATTGTAGGTGAGGGGAGTGAATATCCAGCGCTCTCTCCATCCTCAATACCAAGACTGAGGTGCCCTTGAGCAAGGCACTGAACCCCCAACTGCTCCCCGGGTGATGCAGCATAAATGGCTGCCCACTGCTCCGGGTGTGTGTGCACTTTGGATGGGTTAAATGCAGAGCACAAATTCTGAGTATGGGTCACCATACTTGGCCGTATGTCACTTTCACTTTCTTTTTTTTTTCTTTCCATTGTCAGGAATAATGTTTAAAGTCTGATATGTTTGAAGTCAGTATATTTATATGCAATGGGCCAATTGCTTTTTATTTTTTACACTACTGTTCAAAAGTTTAGAGACAGTAAAATTATTTTAAGAAATTAATACATCTATTCAGCAAAAATGCATTAAAATTGACCAAAATTGACAGTAAAGACATGTATAATGTTGCAAAAGGTTTCTATTTCAAATAAAAAGGTTATTTTAAACATTCTATTTATCAAAGAATCCTGAAAAAAGTATAATGGATAACACAAACATATTAAGCAGCACAATTGTTTTCAACATTGATAATAATAATTCATGTTTATTGAGCAGCACATTAGCAAATCAGAATGATTTCTGAAGATGACTTCAGTGACACTGAAGACTGGAGTAACAACTGCTGAAAAATTCAAAATAATAAGTCATTAAAATATATTAAAAGACAATTATTTAAAAATTTTTTACAATATTTTACAATATTCATGTTTTATTGTATTTTTGATCAATAAAAGCAGCCTTGGTGAGCACAGATGGACAGACAAACAGAAAATACAGACAAAACATTTGTACTTCAACGTCATTTTAAAAAATAGTTTTGTTGAAAATTTCTCAGAAAGTAAAACAGGCATGTGCTACATAAGTGTCCTTTACGTACTTTAGACTTTAGTATGTTACAATTTTGCTCTGCGCTCTTGCCTAAGAGAGACCAGTCAAAATTGGATTCGTAGTTATTCAATAAATAATAACACATGCACACATTACAGTCCTCTGCTTCCGCCTATGCTGTTCTGACGGGTAAACCTGAACAAATCAGTGGTAACTGAGAAAATGCCCATCTGCACGTGATCTATTAGGAGTTACAGATCTCCACGCAAACGTTCAAGCAAATTGGAAGCGTTTCAGGTCACGCTGGCAGCCGTATATTAAGGGGGGGACCAGGGGGCGGGGGGTGCGGCCCTGGGTTCTCCCTAACAACATTACAATGAAAAGAACAAACGGCGAGGAACAACATTGTCATTAACCTCTGCCGCGAATGTAAATCAACGCCCGTTCACGCAAATTACCCCAATTCCACACAACCCTTCTCCAAAGACCAGGCCAGAGATGACGAGGGGAGTGAACTCACTGGCCTGTAATGCCTCAATCGCTAATACGTGTTTATTATTCTCTTGCTCCGTTTTAGATTTCTCCTTCAGCGCTGTTTTAATGTAAGGGTTTAGTCACGATCGATATGCATCACTAATGCAGGACGCCTTATCAAAAATTAGACTGAAACAATCGCATAAGGCAATTTTATATCATTATCCTCCTCATCATCATCATCCAGAACACAAACATTATATCATCAGATTCATTACGCTCAGAGTGTCTCAAGCCACATTATGGCGCGTTTATTCCGCATTGACAGTCGTGATGGATGGACAGCTGCTGTCTCTGCGCGCGCTCGGTCGGGACGTCGACATATTGCACGTCATGCGGAAAGGTAACAAATTTGCCAGGATGGCTCGAACCATCTGTCTGTGTGTCCTCACTTGAACAAAGGGGGTCACCATGAGTCAGGACGCTCTGCACCCTCCTATTGTCCTGTCCTCACAGTGTAATGCTCAGTCCTAAATAACAACAGCTGAAAATTATATTAAAGCTAACACACGGTCGTACTTCAGTTACGACAATACGCAAAGTAGTTTGCAATTTCTGTATGAAAACAGTCATTTGGCGATGTAGACAGAACACAAGCATACTCTGAAATACTGTGAGCTATATAATTGGACAACATGCGTAGAAAATGGAGGCAGTTGTGTGGGCCCGCGCTCACAAAGCAAATCAAAATTTTCCACAATAATCCCTGCGTTGTCCTGAGGGAAAATGTCTCTCTCTCTCTCTTTCCTTCGCTGTCTTTTGAATTCATGTGAGACTCATAACCATCTGGCTGCTGAACAGATTAATTTTTGTTTGAATTAAATATGATCGTTTTTGAATCATTTTGTAGCACAAAAAAGGCTACCTCCTGAGAACGAAAGAGTACAGAGTGAAAATGATGATCAGATTTAATTCTTTATTCTCTTTTAGTGGATAAATGTGTCACCGAATTGGAGAACTGGACAAGGCCTCAATGGGGAGGACATAAATTGAAATGGTTTATTTAAATATAGGACCAAAAAATATCCAAAAGTTAGAGTCAAATATTTTGAATATGACATTTGATACAGGAACGCCCACACAACTTTAGGCCTAGTGTAAAACAAACGAAAAAAGATGCTCAAACGGTTTGTTATTGACAATATTTTGGAAGCACGCCTCCAAATCTAAAATACTGGAGCCACGGGTCGATTTTCAATTATGGTTTTCGATAATAAAGATAAACCAGCAGTCAAAGCTCGGCTTAAAGCACCCAAACTCGCCCTCCCACCACCCCACTGTTCCCAAAGCTTTAAAACAGCTCTCCTGCAGTTAAGCTTTCCATCTCTCTATTCATTTCTTTTGCAGTGAAAACCAAAGAAAAGAAGAGGAAGGTCAAATACCTGTCAGAGAGGAACAGAAAGAGAGAGACGATCAATAGTGAATTTGGTGATGCTTTTTCCTGTAATAGCAGCTAACTCTCAGCTGCAAGAAAGCTGTAATTCCTAACAGTATGTTGTGTGTGGGTTAATTTGTGTAGGATATATCGCAAGCGTGTGTACGCATGGTTGTATTTTCGTAGATATATGTAGATTGTGAGATGTAAGTGTTTAGAATGGATTCGCTTCTTTTTCTCTCTCTGTCTCTTGGTTCTCCCACCATTTTAGAGCTGAGCGCTGCTCTCTGCATACAGTATCATTGCTTCCTTATTCAGGACCAATCAGAGTGTGTGTCAGATTAGGATGTTTAATCCTGGTGTAATCCCTCGTCTGGTCCACCGGGTGCAGATAGCAGTGACTGTACAGACACACAGATGATCGCAGTATGTGAAGAAGAAAAATTACTGAATCATTCAGTCCACTCAAATAAATGTGTAAGTGTATTTTAACTGACAACGTACAACATTCAATAATGTTACAATGCAACAATAAAGTCTTTTTGCAACTAAATTGTTTTGTATTTCAGGGTAGGTAAAATACAGAGTATTGGCAATCTTGCACTGTGTTGCAGTGGCAGCTAGAGGGTTTCTGAGTCTAACTTCTAATTGGTTGCTTTAAAATGGCACTAACCAGATAAAATGATAGCTAGAGGTTTTTCAAAAGCTTTTCAAAACATAAAACAGGACAGATATTTTATACATACTTTATATTTTAGTTATACAGTCAAACTGTTTGTTGTCACTAAGCTAGTACTCCACAATATAATAAATGTTATTATATTAAATTTAAATATTTAGCTATTGAGAAATAGGAGTATATTTATGAAAAAAAGGGGAAAAAATAGGGATTTGCACTATAAATCACATGGTTGGGGGCAGTAAAATTAATTTATTTATATTTTTCTTCTGCAATCATGCAGCAAAGAATTTATAATGTTACAAAAGATTTCAAATAAATGATGCTATTTTAAATAGCTTTTCATAAAAAAGTCCTGAAAAAATGGTCATGCTGAAGTCTGGAGGCAATAAAAACATTTTAAATATTTATCAACCCCATTTTTAAAAATGACAACATATGTATATAAATAGGAACAAATTACTAATAATTACTAATAATAATATTTACAAATAAATATATAAATATAAATAAATAAATATCCATGCAGTGTGCATGGACAATCAAATATATTATATATATATATATATATATATATATATTTCTTTTCTTTTCTTTTTGAGAAAACATTATTGCTTTAATTCCCTGCTCTTTTAAAGATTCAGGAACACAAATGTATGGATTTTTACTAATTTATCATTACAAACAAAGAGACTTAATGACTGCCCGTACCACAGAAAAGGCCCTCTCCAGGAGGGGCAGGTGTCTTTTCGCTGGGGTGAAATGTGACATTTGGAAACTTAAGGGGGGAGGTGAGAACAGGGAAACGCAGATGGTAGTTATGCCCTGACCTTTGACCTCTTTCTCCAGCCGAGGCTTCGACAAGCACATGTGCGTGCGTGCGTGTGTGTGTGTGTGTGTGTGTGTGTGTGTGTGTGTGAGAGCAGATAATTAAGTCTTGGGTTTTCCGATCAGCAAGATTACGTCTCGGCACTGAGGAGGCAGAGAGAGGCTCATGAGGAGACGTCACCTCAGCGCCTTCAGCATTTATCTACATCACTATAGCGTTTAGTTTCTGCGTAACACACATATGCAACTGCTATATATGAAACAGGAAGAGTCTTTTGTTCATAAAGGAATTTCCTTTTTTGTGTTTGAGCTTATATGTGTTTCAGGGTTCACAGTGACGAAGTGGTGCCATATTCACAGCTCAAATGCTAGTGTATAATACACATGAAGCAATCAATGACTAACTGCTCTGTGACCTGCTTACTCTCAGATATATCATGAGAGGAATTTGGAGAAGAAAAGAACAAATGTGAAGGAAGAGACACAGACAGACCAATGAGATTTAAAATGAAGGCATAATAAAGAGATGGAGAACAACATAAGCAGGATGTGGGAGAGTGTGAATAAGAAGTAAAGATAAGGAAAATGAGCAGGCAACAGAATCACTGCTCACAGCAACAGCATATTCTGGATTTATAATTCAATTATTTTTACATTTAACTGATGAATGTGGACTAAATTTGAACCAGTCAAGGAAAAAAAAAAAGTTACAAAAGTGTCCCGATGCTCACAGAGCACAGGTTATTTTTGCCACTTTATAGACCTTGAACAGTTAAATGCACACACTTGTACGTGTCAAAATGTCTGTCTTTGCAAGTATCCGCGTAAACACAGTAATTTAGCTCTTAAGTGAAAGCAAACAGCAGAGAAAGAAAACATGTAACAGTATGTTAGATCTGGGCAGCTCTTAAAGTGACAGCAGTCTAATATTCCTAAAGTCTGTCATTCATGTTAATCAAACAACAAAACACAGAAAATCTCTCACTGTTCTTGACTAAATCATTTTTGTAACTTTAATAAGAAAAATATATATTTATTTTACACAGTGAAGAATATGCAGTGTTTTTATACATTTGATTACTTTATACAATGTATGTAGCTTTTCTTATTTATTTGTTCTGCTGTAGTTTTTTGTCCTATTGCTTGTAATTAGTTTCCTATTCTTATTTAATTGCTGTCTGTATACTTGTCTTCAGTGAGCTTGAGTTTCCCAAAAGCATCATTAGCTGAATATGGTCGTTAGCTACACTGAACTCTATTGGTAATGACGGAACTTGCGACGATAGTTGCTTTTGAGAAACACTCCAGAACACTTTAGCAAACCATTCATAACCACATAGCAACACCCTACTAGGGATGGGCGATATCTTATCATTTGCGATATACCGGTAAAAATTCTCCCCATGATAAGAATTTGTCTTCCCACGATAATAACGATAAAGTCTAGTTGTTGACATATTTCTGTGCGCGACAGTGCGGAGCGACAGGTGGACGTGAAATTGAGGAGTAAATCGCTAAATGAGGAGCTCGAGCTCCTTTTACAATCTGTAACTGTTTGGTTAGGGCTGTACAGTGCACAAAAAATTGGTCTGAATAAATGTAGTACAGTAGCACGTGTGTGATACAGTTCTGCATGTGTATGAGCCTGTTTACAAACCTATTATCCAACAAAGATATTTACTGATGTGCTTTTTCTCCAAATTAACTTAACATAGTCGAGTGTTTGAAATATTTTTTTATGATCAGACGTGGTTTCATATTACAGAATGATAATATTATATACAGTGATAAAGGCAATGTCGATTAGCATTGCGTTATAAATATACATTCCTTATAAAAATACTCAAGATTGAAGAACACAGATAAAAAAATATATTTTGTGCAATCGTATGTTTATTGTCTTCAAGTTTCAGTTAAAAGTTCTATCTCCGTTGTGCATTTTATTCAGCGATAACTGGATACCTTCATGGAGTGCTCAGCGTTGTCAGTAGTATTACTTCTACTGTGGATATGTGGAGTTTCTGCGCAAGGGCGCCCTCCGGCTTCCAGTATGAATTAAACAGTGTGTACTCAGCAATGCTCCCAACACCCTCTAACGAAACAGGATTCCCTGAATTATCGTCATTGATATCGTTATTGCAATAAATACCAGAAATATCGTGATATATTTTTAAGCCCATATCGCCCATCCCTACACCCTACAACCACCAGAATGCCCTAGCGACCACACAGCAATAAACTGACAAATAGCAACACCCTAGCGACCACACAGAATACCTTAGCAATGCCATGACAAACACCCAAAACACACAACCATCACCACAGCAAGTTTTACAGGGGCCAGCAACACATCAGCAAATGTGAAAAGTTGACTCTATTTTTGGCGGCCATGTTGTGGAAGGACATGTGACTCACTCACTCCCCCACAGGTGGATGTATTTATAACACAATGGTGCAGAGAGCACAAAAAGCATCAGAAAGCAAACAGACAGAGCGGACGCCCTGCTTTGAACCACAGAGGCCAAACCCTGCGCTGTCATCCTGCCCTGACAGGAGTGTGTGTTCTACCTGACTTAAATGTGCCTCTGCACTAAACCAGACGGGCCGGAGTGAGAGAAGACAAGAGGGGGAATGAGACTGAGCCGGTGGAGAACGGAGTGCCCTCAAAACAGATCCTATTACAGAAGGCCAGGAGGATTTCCCCCCTTCTGCTGAGAGAAGTGAGGATGAGCTCAGGAGATTAGCCTAACATTGACCTAAACACACACAAAGGCAAACACACTCGCACACACATTTACACCGGGGCAGCATGTTTCAACCTTTCTGTATGTCGCCTCGGTGACTTCGGCAGAATGGTTTCATAGTGAAGTGAGGAGAGAGAGGAGGATTCTATTATGGCAGACTGTCAATAAAATAAGCATAGAGTTTTCCAGTGAGACTGACCTCTACACTTAAAGAGAGACACACACTGAACAGGTAAGTAGGTAGTCATTTCCATATGAATGTGTTCCTAAAGTAAAAAAATAAATAAATAAATAAATAAAAACAGGAAAACTGTCCCGTTCAGCTAAATCAAACAGGAGTGCTCTTAAAGACATGAATAAACATGAGCTCTCCAACCCAACAGAGAGAGCCCAAAGCGCATCGCACCTTTAAGTGAAAAGCTGCCTGGTATTAGGACTTAATGTGCCAAAGTGAGTGGCCATTTCAGACACACCACTACACACATAGAAAACACACACACACACACACACACACACGCTACACCATACACACATACCACTACAGTCAGATTCACATCAAAGCAAACTAATAACTGTTGCTCAGTTATAATAATAATACATAAAAATTAAATGAAAATTATTACAAAAATATTCCCAAATAATAATAATAATAATAATAACAATAATAATAATAATGGATTTTATTGTTATTAATATTATTAACATCTAACAATATTTTATAATAACAGCAATAATTGTCTTTTATTATTATTGACAAGCAAAAGTATGCAACAGAAGAAAGAATACAATACTGGATTTGTTTTTTTTTTCAGTCTGGTGATTTCATAGTATCATTATTGAAAATAATAATAATAATAATGACTATCACTGTTATTAATATTAATAAATTGTAATAAATAAAACAATTATAAAATATACAATTTTATACTAGTTAATATATTTTTATACAATTTTTGTATACATTTTTTGTACAATTTTTATACAAAATTTTTGAATACAATTTTATTCTAGTTAATAACTACTTTATAATAGTTTATAATAATGATGATAATAATAACAGCAATAATTGTCAATAATTTAATGTAAAAATAAAAGTGCAATATTGGATTTGTTTCTTTCAGTTTTATGACTTCATATTATTACTGATAATAATAATAATAATAATAATCTAGTTCTTCTTATTACTGATGTTGTTCTTTATTATTTATTTTTTTATATATTAATATTAACAACATTAACCTGATTTTTGACTTCTGACACATTTACCTGCATGCAAACCATGTCAAATGTCACTGGCTTAAGCATGCATGAACATATCGTAAGTTACATAAACCCACAGACATTCTGGGTGGAATGAATCAAAACAACTCTTGAGTGGCACTTGGAATCTCTTAGAGAGAATACTTGGCTCATACACACAACATCGAAACAAATGTGATGAAAATGTGGGAATTAACTTTCAGCACCTAGAAGCGTGTTTTCATGCACCTGTCAGGATGCAGTGGGCTGGGATCAGGTGAGTGAGGTGAGACTAAGGTGAGATCTGAGGGCCGCTGGGCAGCAGGAAAGACCATTAGCACTAAGCAGCGTGTAAGCTGCTCCACACTTTAACATGTTAGATAATATACAGCTCAAGAGGATCCTCAGTTCAGAATAGCGCTGAGAGAACGGGACGACACAAACACTGCTCTACAGTGTAACACATGCACAACGTGCCACTGGAAAGTCATGGCATCACTATGCCACAGTTTGTATGGTACACACACACACACACATATATATATATATATATATATATGTGTGTGTATATATGTGTGTATGTATGTATGTATGTATGTATATGTGTGACCAGTTTTTTGTTTTTTTAATTAATACTGACATGATTATATTAATGGAGTATCACTTTACATTGTATGTTGTAAGATATTTTTTCAATGTTTTAAATAAGATAAAATAATTCAAAGAACTAAAATCAAAACATACAATTATTTATAAATAAAAAAAAACAAAAGTTGGCACACTTTGCCTATAGTTTTTAGTTACAGTATATTTTTGACAATGAAATATTCTGATGATCACATAAATCTACCAGCCTATCTAGGAATGCTGTTGGACCAATTGAACCCCCCCCCCCAAAAAAAAACAACAACAACAAAAAAACCAAAAAAAAACCCGCTAACATAAAATAAATCCAAAGGAATTTTCACATCCCCCCCCCCCCTCTCTCACCCTCTCTCACCCTCTCTCTCTGCCTGTGGAGAGCTCAGAGAGATGGGCATGGTTGCTAGGTGACCGGTTGTGGTTGCCATGGCAACTTTAAGTGGAACAGCTGGTCCAATCAGCATAAATTGCGGGCAAGCAAAGGCAGAGCCAAAGAGAGAGAGAGAGAGAGAGAAAGAGAGAGAGGGAGGGAGGCTGCTGAAGCATGCAGGATAGAGCGAAAGAGAGAAGAGAAATAAGGATGAGTGAGAGGAATGAGAGGAGAGGAGAAGAGTAGAAAAGGAGAGGCGGGAAGAGGATGTGAGATAGAGAAAAGAAGCAGGAGACGAATAAAGAGTCAGCTTGGAGAAACGGATAAGCGAGTGGAGAGCCAGAAGAGGGAAGGATATGAGGAGACCAGCATGACATTCAGGAAACGATAGAGAAGGAAGTCAAACTCTGAGCTGCAATCTTCATACCAGAGAACGTTAATCTAATTTCTTATTTAAAAATTAGCAAACAGCTGAGTTTCAACAACTTCATGCAAGAAAGCATTTTACTTCAGAGATGCACTTGTTAAAGAAAGAGTTCACCTAAAAAAAAAAATCATCATTCTGTCATCATTTACTCACCCTCATGTCCAAACCTGTATGACAAAATGAAAAACTGTTTTTGCCTGTACAATAGAAGTCAATGGAGTACAGAACAACACTGGACCCCTACTTATTGTATGGACATAGAATACATATCAGAATTATCATTTATGGTTGAACTGTCCCATTAAGGTCATCTTAAATATTAAAACATATGATAACAAGTGTTTTATCGAACAAGCTCTATACAAAATCCATTCCAAGAACACTTTGCACTATTTACGCACTTTTTTTTTGTGAGTGTGTTCGTTCACACACCACGGAGAGTCACTTGAGTGTGTCCTTTCCCTCTCTTTGGCTCCTTGTAATTCTGAGGAGTGACATATGATTCTTATTTTACAAGGCAAAAACGTGAACATAGCTTCATGACAGAAGAGGATATATTTAGGTTTAGAACGTAATCATAACTGACCCTTAGCAGGGAGTTTGATTGACAGGCGATCTGACCAATCATAACGCTGAATCCACCATTTTGTCCAACAAACAAACTAGATATGAGAGTAGATTAACTTAGGTGGACATAAACTTGACAAATGGTGGGTACTGAAGTCTTTCCGCAGTTGAAGTAAAATATGTGCTGATGTTCATTCATGTTTATTGCGTGCTTTGAGTAAATATGAAAAGACGATCGGTTCACATGCTGCTTGAACTAAGGTGCTACAGCAAAACTGTATTTATTGTTTGAATTTCTTATAAAATGACCAAATTTAAAAGCAGAGACTTTAACTGTGTATCAAATGATGCACTATACACTATGCACTTATACACTATGTACTTATGCACTATGTACTCAACCATATAGTGTATGAATTATATAAGGTTTTGTCGTCGTTAATAATCGGAGTCTGATAGCCTCTCCCCCTTCTCTACATAATTAAGGCCCTGTTTACACTAGTGAGTTTTCGTTTTAAAATGCATAACTTTTGCTACAGTTACACCTGTCGTTTACACTACTCTGGCATTTTCGACCCTCGAAAACGGAGACTTAAGAAAATGCTGCAGACCCCGTTTTAGATTGAAAACTTCAGGGTCGCATTTCAGTATAAACGGACCAAAACAGAGACTTCTGAAAACGATGGTGTGGCTGACCACACTCTGTGTACCCTTGACGACTGTGTAAACAATAAAATCATGCTCATTGTTGTACCTGCATGAATGGTCATGTGACATGTGTTTTCGGTTGTGTAGTGTGGGCGGAGATCGTTTCTGAAATGCAGTGAAAACGCCAATGTAGATGAGGATCGTTTTCATTTTAAAACACCGTTTTAAAATGAAAACGCACTAGTGTAAACAGGGCCTAAATCTGCGACAGTTGAGTGCATGAAGTGTTCAACATTCCATACTTCATTTTTTTTTTCTTCGGTTATTTAAGTGCATCATCTGGGTATTTAAAGTACACTTTATCTTTTTGAAATTTTCAGTGTGAACACACTACTTGTACTATTTATACTAGGGGTGGCACGGTTCGCGGAAAAAAAACGAACCGTATCTCCACACACGGTTCAGCACGCGCTAGGACCGCGGTTCAACTTAAATCTGATAACGCATCTGCAATATGCAATATGGTAACACGTAAAAAAAACAAAACAAAAAAAAAAACAGGGTCCGGCTAATGTATGCTTCTGTTGATGGATGCGAATTCTGGCTACCCAGTACATTACAACAACAGCGATGAAAAAAAAAGTGGACAAACCATTAACTCTTGTTCAATGCGAGTGCCCTATGCTGGATTATGAGCATTTATTCCGTCATCACCCGGGTGCTGACAGCGCGCGCGCACAGGTGAGACCTGAACAGCACACGTTGATATCGGTGTTTAAATTAAACTCATGTAAACTTTGCCAGTTTAAACATTTATGAGTCAGAGGACGCGAGCTCGCGCGCGAAGATTTGTGAGAAGATTTGTGCGTCACGTGCTCTCATCAGAAGCGCGCAAACCCGCGCTTCAGAACGCGCGCAAATATTAAGCTCTCTCTGAAGCAGGGGCGATTCTAGGATTTTTATTTTAGGGGGGCTCAGCCCCCAATGAGGGTATAATAATAAAAAATAAAAAAAAATATTCACAAAAAAATTGATTAATAGGGTAGGATGGTATACTAAACTTATTGCAGTATTCCACTGTATTGCATAGATGGGTATAACAT
>JAFVLL020042530.1:0-17875 GCA_021397915.2 Tor tambroides | reverse complement strand
TTAATTTAGGAGCATAAAAAATAAAAACGTGTTCATCAAGCAAACAAACTTCGTACTGAGTGCTTAATGCAAATGCTTAAATTGATTACTATTAACATTTTTGGTAGCAATCTAGTTACTATATTACAATATTTTGTCTTGCCACAACCCAGAATAAGGAATTAAATTTTCCAAGTATGTGCAGGAAGACGCTTTAACGCATGTTCACGTTTTTTTTTTCATAGGTCAATACATTTTAAAATGTGTCACAGAGTAACTTATTTTGCAACTTACATTTTGCATTCTCAGTGTTGCCACTGGGGGCACTATAGCAGACATTTGCACAGGTGAAGTTAACTAAGTGACATTTGTAGAAAAAAAAAGAAATTATACGTATGAGGACATTTTTGCATGTTCACCAGAAGCTTCTACAAATGTCACTTTAGGGGCATCAAAATTTAAATCAAAGTGTCTGTCAAACGAACAAACTTTATACGGGGTGCTTGAAGTGAATACTCGAAAACTTAAAGCAATTACTATTAATTTTAACGGTAACGATCCAGTTAATGATATTTTGTCTTGTCGTGACCCAGAGTAAGGAGTTAAAAATATTCTTCGTAAGTACGAGACTGAAGATGTTTCAACAACTGTACAAACTTAATACAAGGTGCTTGAAATGAATACTCAAAAACTTAATGCAATTACTCTTTCGTCGATAGATTTTGTCGATGTGTCCATTCATAACACAAACGTACATGTTGAGTTCTCAGTGTTGCCACCGGCACACACTTGCGTAAAATCAAAACGACCTAAATAATTTGGCATGGATATTTAAAGGTGACTCCATCGCCCCCTTCAGTACTGCAACAGCAGTGCAAGAAGTGCCGACCACTCGCGTCAACGTACTTTGGTGAAGTATGTCAGCTGTAACTGACACGAACTCCAGCAGAAGATTTCTGAACTAGCGCATATGACGGCACACGCTAGTGAGCTACAGGTTTAAGGGCTTGCTGTCACACACACACATAGACACACACATACACTCGTGGAGTCTCTAAGTGGCTGCCAGTCAGACAGCAGCTGTGAGGGCTGTCTGGTTGTCAAGGTGTCTGCTGCCACTGTGGCAACCACTACATCACATAAAAAAACCAGCCACGCATGTGTGCGCGCAACGGCGCATTGGAACAAGGCAAGGTGAAGCGCCCGTGGCTTGCTCGTCTTTTCTCGTCTAACCTCGCTCTCTCTGGGTTTTTAATATTAGACATTAGGGCCTGAATGGATAACGGGAGTTGACAGCCCACCTCCACTGTCTGTTTGGCTGAACTCCCATCCACAACCCTTTAACCTTCTCCTTTCTTGCCTCCATCCTCGTCCAGGCGCTCTGATGTCCTTGAGATTATCCCTCCATCTTTCTCCCCACTCTCATTTGTCCAGAGCTGCTCCGCTGTTGTCACGTACGTGACGTATGACCTTGTGAACGCATTTCCACCGCCCGCCTGCGGCTTGGTCTCGCTGCTTCATCTATTCTCAGTGAAGGAGAGCAGGCTGTGAGCAGAGCAGGTGCGATTCGGGTCTGTCGTTCAGATGTCTTGGCCAGATGACACATCAGCTTCCTCTTAACGTCAAGACCTCTACAAAGAGGGGAAGAATTAAGACTGCCTGAGTGATTACAGCCTGTGATGTTCCTGTCTTTTAATTTTGAATGTTTGAAGTTTTGCTTTTCTGAAGTATTATATGCTCTTAGATATGGTAATGTTTTGGATATGCATTATGGCAATGCCATTATTTTTGGACTTGTACTATGATAATACAACTGCACTTTGGAAGTAAAATGTGCCATATAAACTTTTTTTGTGTGTGGAAATATACCATGTTTTTTGGATACTGCCCACAGTAATACCATGTGTTATGTTTTATAAGTGTTAAACCATGAATTTTTGAGATGTACCATGGTACTGTATTATTACAGTGTTCATAAATGATGGTATTTATGAAATATTACAGATTTAAGGAAGTAGCATGGTATCGCCATGGTGCATGTCCGAAATGTGCTCTAATTAAAAAGTACCATGGTAATACCATGCATTTTGGGACATGGTAGTACTATGCTATTCTTGCAGGTACAGTACTTTTTTGTAATGGATGTAATGTTTTTGGTGATGCAGAGTGAGCAGTTTTACATGTACTACAGTAATACTATGTTATTGTTTTTTAACTGTTACCACTGTACTCTCAAACTTACAATGGTATTGAAATTCATGTACTATGGTGTTTACATGGTACTCAACTAGTGGCATGGTCATTTTTGGCATGGAACACAAATTAAGATATTTATGATGAAATCCAAGAGCTTTCTGACCCTCCATAGACAGCAAGGATACTACCACGATCAAGGCATAGTATCATGATGCAGAGGGTCAGAGAGCTCTCGGATTTCATTAAAAATTTCTTAATTTGTGTTCTGAAGATGAACGAACTTCTTACGGGTTTGGAATGACATGAGGGTGAGTAATTGATGACAGAATTTTCATTTTTGGGAGAACTATCCCTTTAAACAAGGTTTATTTATTACCAATGTTTCGGCCAAACAAGTAGCCTTTGTCAAGGTATGATTAAGGTATGATAAGACTATGGTTAATCACAAAATATCATGGTTTTACAATTAAAAAAATGGTTACACTTTTACAGTATATGTACATACCCAAGAAAGTACTGGGTAGTACAAGGTAACCACATGGGTTAAGGTTAGATTTAAGGGTAGATTTATGGTTAGTACATAGTTTTTAACCAGTTATAGTAATTGCTATAATACGTACATATAGTATGTATACATGGATCAGGACTGTAAAATAAAGTGCTACCCAAAAATAACCATGGTATAGCCATGGTATTTTTGGAGATGGTACCATGAACGACCGTGTAAATATGTGTATAAATACTATCTGGCCCTCTTCGGTCATTTTTGACTGAAAAATTTTATATTTTATTTTACTGAAATTTTAAAAAATCTTAGCTTCATCAGATTGAGATGACACTTGGGGACTTTTGTCACATTAGCAATATGAACACACAAAAAAAAATCATGGACATGATTCGGATATGTTAAAGGGTCAAAAAAAAAAAAAAGTCACACTTGACTTCTTCGCGGTCAAAAATGACCGACATAGGAAATGAATGGGAAATACGAAAAAATGTGAAAACTCAGTGAATCTTTTGGTGGTACAAACTACAAATCAGCCACTGGTCAGAAAAAAAGTGTGCAGCAATCTAGAATATCAGGAGTGCAAAATGGACACCCACACACACACACACACACACACACACACGCACATATACATATATACACAGAAATGAACTGGTAAGACTGCAGCAGTTGGGTGTTTGTTTTGATAGTTTTGATCTTATTTTAGCCTAACAGATGTTCCTGATATACGTTGCATGTGCAGCAATTCATAAAATAATTACAGTTTGTATATATATAGTTAAAATTGTTTATAATATGTTTTTATTCCTCTTTTTTTACATCTACTGTTTGATACTGATTGTTTTTTTGTCTGATTGTTAGTTTATTATGTTTTATCATAATTGCTGTTCTCTTCTGAAGTTTTATTAATATTTATTGAATTACACTGAATAAAATATCAATTAATTGCAAAATGTTTGTATAAAGTGTTTTGAATTATCACTATCCATTCCTTATTTTGTTAGATTTTTTAATTATCAAATACTGAGTAACAAAAATGCTTTCTATGTGTTCCCTTTCTAACAAGATTTTAATGTTTGACTGTGATCATAATGTAAAACCTGATCTAACCAAAAATATCTAAACCTTGACAAAAAGTAGTCTTTTAGAATGTCTATATATATATATATATATATATATATATAAATGCAAAACCTAAAAAATGAAGAAATTATCTAAAGAACAACGGGAATCCAAAAGCCTCTGTATCTATATAGGATGCTAATGCAAGAGGTTACGCAACATTACACAAGTTTTTATTTTTTAATGCCTCCAGATGGCCCAATTCTCACTTCAAAAAATGGATTTTAAATGCCTCCACTCTATTTTAATGTGAAATATTGCATTTATTAAAAAGTAGTAAATAAATAAATATATATATTAATTCTAATGGAGAAAATAGCACATTAAAATGGTATAGATATTGCATAGTATCATAAAATTCCCTCAAAATCATAAATAATAATCAAAAAATATTATTGAACAAAAATATATTACAATGATTTTCCTGAAAAAAAAAAGTTACATTTCAAGGCTTCAGTCACTTTTGACCGCGAAGAAGGCAAGTGTGACTCCTAAACGAAGAGGGCCAGAGGGTTAAAAATGCTTTTGATAATTGAAATAAAGCTGAAATAAATTCAAATATAAATATTAGATGACAAACTAAGCTTAAACTGAAAAAATAACTAAAGCTAAATAAAACTGACAAGAGAATAAGAAAATTATTAAAATATTTAAATGAAAATTAAATGTGAAAACAAAAATAGAAGTTATTTTAAAATATTAAAGTCCGCATGAAATCAAAATTTACAATATTTATTTTGTTAGCGCACATTGCTAGTCTTAAGGTGAACAATTAATCCGTCGCAAGTTAATCCACTGAAAAAAATTGTTTGTCTTGGTAATCTTTAATCAAAATCTGAACATTCGCTTCTGCTCTGGAATGGCATTCCTTCTATGATGATGTCAGTTTGACGGCTTGGGCAGAATATGCTTAACCACACCCCTCCATCCGTTCGTTTGCTATGAGTGAGAGATAAGAGGAGGAGAGCAAAAATAAAACCCCACCCCTTATTCAATATTCCGTTTCAGATGGAAATACCTCACCATACTGAAATAAAGTCGGCAGCAACTTCCGCTTCACGCGGACTTTAATAAATACTATAATAGTAAAAAATAATACTAAAACAACACTCATAAATACCACATGAATTTCAGCGCTATTGTAAGTTTAAAGTACCATAGTATTACCATACACTGAAAGTGCCCCCACAGTACTTTCTATAAGCATCTAATAAAATATTATCACATTTACAAAACCTATTTAAAAAACAGCAATAGCTACTTCTTGCTTAAAAATTCATAAATAACGATACGTACATCTTAAAGAAAAAACGAATTTATACATGCTCAAGGTTTTTTCTTCTGTGTAGAATATAAAAAGAGATGGTTAGCAGAATGTCTGAGCTGCTCAAAATGGTAATCATCATAAATCTGGTTCATATTCTCTTGCACTATATTTCAAGTCTTTGAGGTCAAACGTTTGATCGATGTGAACAACAGGCCGAAATTTAACTTGCTATTCACTGAAAAACCGCTTCTCCACCGTAGCTCTCAAACGTCATTTGGGCTTCCGCATAATAATTACGTCAATGATGTCATCGCGTACCTCATGACTGATGCGTTTGAATAATCCGTTGCGATGACACCTGAGAGCCTTTCCTTTAACATTCCTCAGCCTTGAGGCATTTCAAAAACATAGTTATTGGAAGGTCTAATTGTTAAAATAGGTGGAGGTCAGAGGTTTCTGACCTTTAGAGACACATCTGATGCAGGCCGTCGTGTTTCAAAGCACCGGACCATAATGAGTTCTTCCTCTCTGTCAATCAAGAGTGTAACACGGCACGCATCACTACACACACACACAGCCTGCTTGTGTGTTTCAGCGTGAGTGTGCAGGGGACGTTTTTCACGCAGTTATAAGGAGCGTCTCTCTCGTGTGCGGAATAATCGAATCGCGCTGTCATACGGAAAGAATTATTCCCCTCGTATCGCCATGCGGGCAGTAATTGGATACAATTTAACATTTGCAGCTGCTTGCCTGTCTGTTCCCCCTCACACACACATACACACACACAGACATTAAAACACACACACACACTGTCGTGCGTGGGGCATCGTGCAGGGAAAAGGAGAGGAATAATTTTTCAGCTCTCAGGAAGCATGCTCACCGTGACAAACGGATTAACGTGAGCACTCCGTGTGTGTGTGTGTGTGGCAGACAGATAGAGAGCTATATAAATTATTATTTCTATAAATGTTGAAAAATGTCACCAGAATTTAGCTAAATGTGAGAAGATCTTTTTGGGGATGTCCTCAAAAAAAAAAAGGTAATAAATTATTAAATCATTTCAAAAAATTATTTAGAAGTTTACATTTTTTAAACATATATTTATTATGATATATATATATATGAATATAATATATAATATAATATAATATATAAGAATATTTACTACATTATATTAATACAACAATAGATCATATTTATGTATTAATATTTTTTATTAAAATTAACTTAATTTTACATAAAAATGGTTAATAAATTACTAAATACTTTTCATAAAATGTCTGTATTAATATAATATATATTATAAATTTTATATAATTTTAACAAAATGAACAAAGTCCATTTAAAAAAAGGTTGACATTATATATTTTTATTATATACTATATACTATATGTTATTTAGTTATATATTTAATTTTTTGTATTATACATTTATGTATATTATTGTATTTATATATGAACAAAGTCAGTTTTATAAGGTTAATACTTTATATGTTTTATTATATTTTATACACTATATGTTATTTATTTATATATTATATATTTATAGATTTGTAATTAAATTAACATTAATAAACTTAACTTTTATATTTATTAATATATTTTATAAATAAAATATCACAGAGTTTCAATGATAAAATACATTTTCAAGACTGCAGCATTCATGGAAAAAAAATCATGGTACTTGATATATACCATGGTACATTCATATCTCTTAAAAAGTATTGTGGTGGTAAAACCAAGGTATCATATATACATTTATGTATATATTATTGTATTTATACTGTATATGAACATAAAGTCAATTTTAGAAATAAGGTTAATACTTCATATATTTTTATTATATCTTATATACAATAAGTTATTTATTTATATATTATATATTTTTAATAAAATTAACAATAATAAACTTTTACATTTATTAATATATTTTATAAATTAAACATCAAGGAATTTCAATATGATAAAATACAGTTTCAAGACTGGAACATTCATGGAAAAAAATAAATCATAGTGCTTTGATATTTACCGTGGTACTTTCATATTAAGAAGTAGTGGGGTGGTAAAACCAAGGTACTTTGAAAACGCCATGGTACATTTCGAGGGTAGTAGCCTAGCCTACAATGTTAGCTTACTGATAGGCTACTATGACTTTCCATCTCTTTGGCGTAGTTTAGTTTAGTTTTCTTATATAGCACATTTCTACTGCCACAACAAGAGCAGCCCAAAGTGCTGTACAGTGCATTCAAAACCAAACAACGACAATAACAAACACAACATCTATATATAAAAAATATTTAGCTTGGAAATAAAAAAACGTGGTATTGTAGCCTATGAATATAATATGATCCAGAAATGTAATTCTATGTATCAACGTAAAAAGTTCCACAGTAGGGTTAACTTCAATTAAACACCATTTTTCATACTTTTGGACATTAGCACTTTTGTGCTGCTCGATGAGTCTCAAGTAGCTAAAGACACACAAGCGTGTGTGTGTGTGTCTGTTGTATTCTCACCTCAGGTTTGAAAACATTTGGTCGCCAAAGGCAGCGGCGAGTTAAAGCGCTGAAGAAAGAAAAGAGAGATAGCGCGCCTGCGAGAGCGTGAGGGGGAAATTGAAAGCAGCAGCTGGCGGTGGGAGTGAGATCAGCCCGGGCAGGAAGCATTAAATCTGAGTCTTTAGGGGTTCTGCAGTCTGTGTGCCGCTCGCGTATATGCGTGTGAGTGGGACGATAAAGGAGCCTCGTAAACCGGCGCTTTAACGACACGCTGCGCTCGTTAAACCCGACAGCAGCCAGAGCGACAATCTGCAATCAGCTCACGTGTGTGCGCTCTAGAATCAAACCAGAACGCTTTCTAGAACGTTTTTTTTTTAAAACTGTGATCGTTTGTGCTACTGCTACCTGTTTTGAATAAGTAGTGTTATAATGTTTTTATTACTATATATTTATATACTATTTATTCATTACTACATATATGTGTGTGTGTGTGTGTGTGTGTATATAACATTTGTATATAATATATTATATAACATATATATATATATATATATATATATATATATATATATATATATATTAGTGCTGTCAAACGATTACTCGCGATTAATCGCATTCAAAATAAAAGTTTTTGTTTACATTATATGTGTGTGTACTGTGTGTATTTATTATGTATATATAAATACACACACATGCATGTATATATATCTAAGAAAAATGTTGTTTATACATTAAATATATTTATAAACAATATAAATTATATGAATATACATATATGCATGTAAATATTTTCAAAATATAAACTGTATGTGTGTGTATTTATATATACATAATAAATATACACAGTACACACACATATATTATGTAAACAAAAACTTTTATTTTGGATGCGATTAATCGCGATTAATCGTTTGACAGCACTAATATATATATACACACACACACACACACACACACACACACACACTACCATTCAAAAGTTTGAGGTTTTGAGATTTTTTAATGTTATTTATTTATTTATTTATTTAATAAGCTTCTGCTCAACTTGGCTGCATTTATTTGATCAAAAATACAATAAAAACAGTAATACAGTGAAATATTATTAATATTTAAAATAACAGTTTTTTTGTTTTATTATATTTTAAAAATATTATTTATTTCTGTGATGCAAAGCTGAATTTTCAACATCATTACTGCAGTCTTCAGTGTCACTTGATCCTTAAGAAATCATTCTAATATGCTGATTTGATGCTCAAGAAATATTATTATTATTATCAATGTTCAAAACAGTTGTGCTGCTTAATGTCTTTGTGGAAATTGTACTTTTAAGGATTCTTTTATGAATAGAGAGTTCAAAGGAACAGTATTTATTTGAAATATAAATCTTTTGTAACGTTATAAATCTCTTTACTGTCTCTTTTGAACAATAGAAAAAAATATTTTAAAAAAATCTACTTTTTTTTTTTTTACCTTACCTTGGAGTACCATAGCCTATAAATTAAAGTACCTAGGCTATCTGATAGGCTACTATAACTGTACCATAGTAAAAATCACAGTAATATTTTCGTAAAAGGTTAGCTTTTGTTGTTAGACCTAAGTAAAAAAGCTAATTATGCATTAATTAAAATCCATTTATATTGTATTATTATAATAATTAGGCCTACTATGGGTAGATAAACCATAAAATACCTTTTTTATATATTTTGTGAGATTTAGAACATTTCTGGTAAACATTTGTCACCAGAAGTGTAGCTAGTTCAGAAGCGCACACAATATGATAAAGGTTTCTCAACTCCAGTCAAGTACACTTATTGTTTATAGGGGTTGGCCGAGAAAAGCGCAGATTTTTAGGGGCGCAGGCGATGTATGCGCGTGTGTGCGTGCAATAACACAGAGAGGCCTCTAATGCCGTCACGGGGGAGTTTCCAGAGGGACCGGCCCCTCACGAAATTCATGTCAGTGCTCGAATTTACTGCCAAGCACACGGTGCGCCCCTCCTCCTCCTCTTCATCCCCCTGAGCGCTTTTCTTCTTCTCTTTGCTCTCGCCGCTCAAGTAGCCTGTAACACAAACATGCTGTGGGCGAGAGGCGTCAGGGATTTTGAAACGGTTGGGAAAAGCTCTGGTACCAGTTTTGTGCACACAGTGTCAAGGCAATTAACAATTAATGGGCCTCGGTTATGAACCAGGTGTCGCTGGATACACAACACTGGCTTCCCTGTGAAATATTGTGGTGACAGTTTACAATGACACGTCATTAACTAACACTTTATCAATCTGAACCCATCAGTACTCGATATTAATTCAAATATTAAAATTTATGAATCAACGTGTCGTGAAATTGGAATAAAACAAATACTGAGCATTTTAAAATGCACAGTTTCTGTCCTGGCATCTGATTGGTTAATACTGAATTCCATCTGTGTGAAACTCTACAATACATTTTGTGTCCAAAATCGCATACTGTTGCAAGTGCAAAAACATGTTCGCACAGAACATGTTTTAGCAGTGCTGTCAAACGATTAATCGCGATTAATCGCATTCGAAATAAAAAATTTTGTTTACATAATATATGTATGTGTACTGTGTATATTTATTATGTATATATACACACACATACAGCATATATTTTGAAAATATTTACATGTATATACATTTATATATTTATATTCTTATATTTTAGATTATATATAAATATATTTAATATAAAACCTAATATAAAATATAAGGGAGAACCCTTATGCTGTTGACTCTGCAGCCGCAGAACGATGTATTTGCACGCTGGGGTAGGGGTGGAGTGATGAATGTGTGTGCGTACTTGGCCCCGGTCAAGCTGCGCTACTCGGGCAAGACCAAGAAAAATAGTCTCCTGGGAGCGCAGAGAGAGAGAGAGAGAGAAGCGCAGGAAAGTAGAAAAATGGTTTATGATTTGAGGGAATCTTTCTAACAGCTGGACTTTTAACTTCGGCCACGTGTTTTGAAGATCTGGATGCCCCACAAATGCCCCAGGTTCTGTGTTTTTGAGGCTTCAAACGATAAAGCATCAGGTCCGCCTATAATCCTACGTAAACCTCTGGAAAAGCACTGGAGGTAGAGGAAATATCTCTCCAGAAATGGCCCTCTAAGGCTGATTGTGCAGATAAAGAGTAAAGATCAAAGGATCTGAGCGTTAAAAAAAGAGTTTAAAATATAAGAAAAAGTGTTATTTCAAACATCATTCAGGTTTAAATCCCTTCTTAGAGTAAGTGAACACCCCATAGAGAGCCAAACATGATTGAGCTTTCTGAAACCCGGAGGCCCTGACAGGTCAAAGTGTCAGCCTGTGTTCAGCATTTAAACAAAGAGAGCTTTTATTCATCTTTTCTTATGGATAGCAGCCCTGAGGCTGTTGGGATAGAGCTGGGATTAGGGTTACGGACATGATGGTGTTCCGAATGTTTACAAGCTCTGCGGTGACTATTAAGCATGATAAACAGGTCCAGTGCTCTTAAAAATAAAGCTTCTTAAACGGTCCTTTGCAGCACTTGCACGTTTATGGTAAAGGATAAAAAAGTTCTTGATGTCACATTACAGGTTGTTCAGATACTGGCTTTTTAAAACTTTCTAGAGAGTTAAGGTCTTTGCACACTGAATCCGAAATTTTCGTATGCGTTTTTCGTATTCGTCATCCAAACCTTGCAGACAGTCAGATGTGTCAAAACACCTCTCAAAATGCTTGCTACTGATGGAAAAAAAATGCTATTTTTCGAAGCCAAATTTTTTTTTTATGATTGGCAAAAGTTTTGGAGGCAGTGTGTAAACATAATTGACAGAACGTGAGGTCTTGTTTTTTTTAACATGAGAAAATTTCAGACTGAGTGTGAAAGACCCTTTAGTAGTTGAGCAGTGTTTCTAGGTGGCTGTTAGGATGTTCTGAATGGTTTCTAGGGCATTGCTAGGTAGTTCCTAGTGTGTTGGTTTCTAGGGTTTTGCTAGGTGGTTCCTAGGGCATTTTGGGTGGTTTTTAGGGTGTTGCTAGGTGGCAGTAAAGGTGTTCTAGGAGGTTTCTAAGACATTACTAGGTGCATATGAGGGTGTTCCAAATCATTTCTAGGGTGATGATAGATGGATGTTAGGTTGTTCTGAGTGGATTCTAGGGCATTGCTAGAATGTTCGGAGTGCTTCTAGGCTTTGCTAGATGGTTGTTAGTATATTCTTGGTGGCTTCTAAAACGTTGCTAGGTGTGTCTCAGGGGGTTCTGAATAATATCCAGGACATTGCTAATTGCATGTTAAGTAGTTCTAAATCGTTTCTAGGGTGTTGCTGGTTGTTTTGCTGTCTCTTTAATCCCGAACGCACATGGATCTAAAAATACTGTTACACATACGTTTTCTTTCTCATCTGATTACATTCACTTAAGACAAAAAAACGGCTGCATTTATGATGATATACTGACATATTTTTATGCATCTTGCTCGGTAAATGTGAAACTGAATATCCGGTTCTTGGAAATTTGGAACCGGTTCTAAAATGGAACCCGTGCTTGATACCCAACCCTAGTGTTGTTAGGTGGTTGCTTACTGACCCAAGTCAAAATGCTTACCTCCAAGTATCTGTGATATTCTGTTCTATAGATAAGTGAAAGTCTGAACACTTAGAGAAGTAACAGCACTTCTCCTTTGAAGAGGCCTCAAAATTTGTGCTATCACTGAAATTGAATACTCAAGTTCTGGAAAAAAAAAATAAAATAAAACCTGATAGCTTCATGCTGTGCTTGGGCTGTTGTTGCAGAGAAGCATTGTTTGAACACAACAACTGTGAGTTCTCTTTATAACTCTAACGTGCCAATACAAGGCAAACAAGGCCGGAGAAACGAGAGGATGATGTGTATTTCGTTGTCCTCTCCCTATCACATCTGCTACCCCCCTCCTCCTCCTTTCTGGCTTGTATTCATCTGAGAGCAGTCGAGATTGCACCAGTGGCTTCTTCAGGCGGCCCACATGACCGTGTTTATAGACGCGGTCTCAAGGTTGCTGCCCCTGACGCACATTCACACACATACTAGTCGTAAACGCGTCTGTGCACACACAAACCACTCAGGGAGCGAGAATAAAACTGCAAAGGCAAAAACTGAAACAAGATTTTCTTTCCCTCGTGGGATGAAAGTAGGGACGACACAAATCTTTTTAAACCGACGCAGCCCAGAAAGGTCGGGTAACATTCCAGTGGGGTAATTAGTCAGCGTGTGTGCGCGCAAAGGCATGAAATTGGAGTGTGTGCTCAGATTTGTCGATAGCCAAATGTGCTTGGACTGTGCAGTCCAAAAAACATCTGACTGTCCCGTGCACACAATTTTTATGCTTCAGAGACGACATGGAATCAGAAAAACTGTAGATACTTTTTTAAAGCATATTACTGTGAGCGATTCTTTGGTTTTTATGTTATTTAAATAAAACAGTTCACAGCTTTTAGTCCATGTCTATTAGCGTTAAGGCTATCTATATACTAGTGTACTCCTGAACATTCACAAAATTAATTTTTAGCAAATATACAGATAAAATTTATACTCTTATTTCCTGGAAAATTAAACAAAGGTACTGATGACATCATCCTGCACTACACAGATTTTCATCCAATCAAACTCTCTCTAAAATGAATGTCGTTTTCTATATTACAAACTGGAACCGATTAGCAAATTGTAAATCATCCTTCATGGCTGCAATGTAACGTCTGTCTTTCTTCAGTCAAAAAAAAAAATTAAGGTTTTTGAGGAAAACATTCCTGGATTTTTCTCCACATAGTGGACTTCAATGGTGCTTAACGGACTGAAGGTAAAAAATGCAGTTTCAATGCAGCTTCAAAGGGCTCTACACGATCCCAGCTGAGGAATAAGGGTCTTATCTAGCAAAACAATCGGTCATTTAATATTTTTTTTAAATGTATATACTTTTTAACCTAAAATGCTCATCTTGCACTAGCTCGACCTCGCGCATTATGTAATCACGCACAGGTGACGTAAGTACTGACCCAGTGTTTACAAAGCGAATATGCCAAGAAAGTAAAAAAAAAAAAAACAATGATGTCGGACGATTTTGAAGTTGGAGGAGAAAATAAGATGGAGTTTTTCGCCCTACCCAACCTTTCCGAACCGAAGTACACAGACGAAAAGCTAACCGTGCTTGATGTTTACAACGTGATTACATAATGCGTGAAGATGCGCATGTGCAAGCAAAGCTAGTGAAAAACGAGCATTTGAGGTTACACAGTATATAAATTTTATTTTATTTTTTTGAAAATGACTGATCGTTTCGCTAGATAAGACCCTTATTCCTCACTTGGGATCATGAAGCTGCACTGAAACTGCATTTTTAACCTTCAATCCATTGACCACCACTGAAGTCAAAAACCTTAAATTCTCTCCGACTGAAGAAAGAGTGAGAGATGAAAATCTTGGATGACATGAGGGTGAGTAAATTTTCAGGAAATTTTTATTCTGGAAGTGGACTAATTCTTTAAAATAAACAGAGATGAGCGATTTGATGAGACCTGCCCAAACTTCCTGTTTCAACAGGAAGTACAAACAACACAGGACAGAAAACCGCGTTAGTCAAGCAATTTCATGCAGCCTCTAATTAAAAGGTCATTTTAGCACACACTGAATGTCTTTTCTAAACACATGCGCAGACGTGTATATAATGAAGATTGTTGTGAGTGAGTTATAATGACGTACAGGTGGATCTCGCCGAGTGCGTGCGTGTTTGTGTGCTAGACCTGATTTATAACTGCTGCTGGAGGCATCGCAGCGTGCAGAGTTTCCTGCAACCTGAGACCCGAATGGCGTGTGTTCTCTCTCCCTGTCTCTCTCTCGCTTTGGCCGTGTGCCCGCGTCCTTGTTCCAGCTCGCCACCACTCACGCCTTCAAGCCACGGCCGCTGCCAGCGTCTGACTGCACGGACAGATGGCAAGATCACAGTTACCTACTGGAGAGTACAACTCCTACACGATCTGCGAGTGTGTGTGTGAATCTGTGAGATACAGAGAAAACTAAAGGAGCGGCTCCTGACGGCGTTAGAGGCCATTCTCTTGTGACACGCTCTTATGCTATGTTTGTTTGGTGTATCTGGGAAGTTGACATGCAGTTACAGCAGTGTCCTGGGGCCTGTACCATGATGGTAGATGAACAAATTCAGAGTTATAGGATAAGTTTTGAGTTGACAAAGCCAAACCACTCCAATCTGGATTTGTTGGTACCATGAAGCTGATCATCAACTTTCTCTGTCAACTCAGGCTTGATTCTGAGTTAATGGAGCGCGTGCACATGAATGTGTGACATCAGCGGTGAACAGCCAATCACAACACAGAGCAAGTGTGATTCACTTCTTGCGAGAGAGCCAGCGAGATTCAAAACTCTTTTGTTAAAGGTTAAGAGATTAAAGAATATGATGAATTTAAATGCATTTCCACTGAAGTACTTGTCCATGAAAGAGGACAAATAAAGGAAATGATCTTGCTCTATCAGTGCAGTCACAAGTGAAACTTGTGAAATTAGTTTATATAGTTGATAATATATAGTGATAGAGACTCAAGCATGTAAGGTCACATGTAGCCATTTTTAAAGTGTTATTGATTCTACCACTTATTTATATTACATATGATCTGTATATATTAATATTCATGTAAATGAATGTTTTATAATAATTGTTAAACTAAAGGTGCTTGTGTGTAATGGAGTAATAATAAAATAAATCGTATAATAATTATATAAATCATATGTAAATTGTAATTATCATTGAAGCCAGACAATTTTGTTGTATTTTTTAAGGTACTTCATAGTGACTTTTAATTTGTAGGAAGAGAACTGGGGAAGTGACTTTTAAGGTCATACATGTGTCACTTTGCTCACATTTGATTGGTCCAATTTCAGCTTGCGATCTCTAACTCAGAACATACTTCTGCACCTTAGCAAGCAGGTTAGCTGTGCAGTGTAAGTTACTATGGCAATGAACGCAGCTAAAAGCCAAGCCACTTTCATGGTACCTAAAACCCAGGATTGGTGCAAACTAAACTGAAACTTACCTGGCTAGCCAGCTAAACCGGCTTCATGGTACAGGCCCCTGCAGTGTGAAATGCTAAATCTGTTAATCTGAAAATACTTGAAACTAAAATTTTCAGTGTAGTGTGTGTGTGTGTGTGTGTGTGTGTGTATATATTCATGCTGTTTTATAAGGTTATATAAATTACTACATATGAATTATACTACATTAAATATTATTTATACTATAAATAAAACTATCATTGTTACACAAAGCACCAAGGTAATTAAAATGGTGAAAAACATAGATGAAATTAAAGTAAAACATACAATTTTCCATATATATAAAATTTAATAAATCTTGACATTGAGTTAAAAAAAAGTTAACTGATATCCCGACTAGGCTGACACAACAACATCAAATCAACCAATGGCGTAAGTTTAGGGCGGGACTATTGTTTGTCCACCCAATCAGGGTCCTGTACCATGATGGTAGCTGAAGAAATTCCGAGTTGCAGGATTAGTTTTGAGTTGACAAAACCAAAGCACTCCAATCCGGCTTTGTTGGTACCATGATGCTGATCATCAACTTTCTTTGTGAACTCAGGCTTTGATCCTGAGTTTGTGGAGCGTGTGCACATGAATGTGTGACATCAGCGGCTAACAGCCAATCATGAGCCTCGCAACACAGAGCAAGTGTGATTCACTTCTCGAGAGAGCCAGCAAGATCCAAAACTCTGTTGCTGAAGGTTAAGAGATTGAAGAATGTGAGGAATTTAAACACGTTTACACTGAAGAAAGTACTTGTCCATGAGAGAGGACAAATGAAAGAATTCTTGCTCTATCAGTGCAGTCACAAGTGAAACTTGTGAAGTTGGTTTATATAGTTGATAATATATAGCAATATATAGAGATTTGAACATGGAAGATCACATGTAGTCATTTTTAAAGTGTTATCTATTGATTCTATTGCTTATTTAAATTCCATATGATCTGTGTATATTAATATTAATTTAAAATAAATGCTTTATAATAATTGTTAAACTAAAATTGCTTGTGTGTAATTTAACAATAACATAAATCATATACTAGTTAAATAAATCATATAAAATAACTAAGTAATGAACATTAAAGCCAGCAGTTTTGTTGTTTTTTTAATTATTTATTTATTTATTTATTTTTACTAAATAGTGACCATTAATTTTAACAGGGAGAGTGCCTTTTTTTGCGTCAGACATGTGTCACTTTGCTCACATCTGATTGTCCAATTTCAGTTTGAGATCGCTTACCCAGAACATAACATGCCCTGGGGCAGGTTAGCTGTGGAGTGTAAGTTACTATGGCAATGAACGCTGCTAAAAGCCAAGCCACTTTCATGGTACCTAAACTAAACTGAAACATACCTGGCTAGCCAGCTAATCCGGCTTCATGGTACAGGCCCCAGGTGTACATGACCGTCAATATTTATCCTAATCTTTTTTTTTTCTTTCATAATCTAAATGACTCACTTCATCCTTAAGTAAACAACAAATGATGTGATACCTGAGTCTTTTGGACCAATTCACTAAAAAGAGCCGGTTTAAGAGTCGTTTGTTCGTGAATCGGACATCGCTGGTCGAGCAGCAAGGATAATGCAATAGAAAGGTGTGTTTGCTATTTATTGTCTTTCTCTTATCACATTCAATTCAGACTGAGAGCTAAAACATCATTTTATTTGCCGTAGCGCTGTGGATAACCGCTGGGAAAAACGTAGGCGTTCAAGAGCCGTTAACAGAACCGAATGTCATGAAAATCATTCGGTTCCACTATATTTTCTCCAATTCCGATTCCCAGCCCTACTCACACGACCAAACGCGTCCAAAAATGTCAACCGTGTCTCATTCTTTGCGTATTCTCTTATCCTCATATGCGTATCCTTTGTGTATTCTCTAAAAATATCGTCATACACGCTCACCAGCCCCCACTTGCCGGCACGCACGCACACTCGAGGGCAGCAATATCCTAGCAGAGATCGCGCTGAGCTATTAGAGCGCGCCGCTGAGGCCCCGAGAGACCGGCGCTCTCTGATTTCCTTTCGCAGCGCAGAATAATGCAATCCTTTCAGCCTGCCTCCCTCGCTCACACACACTCACTCACTCTCTCTCTCTCTCTCTCTCTCTCTGAGAGCTGCATGCGGCGCTCTGAAAGGCCCTTCGCAGAATTAATTAGTGTAGAGGTTACCTAATCCGCCAGAGAGCGTTTTTCCTGCCTGCCCTCAAACCAGAAATGTGCGTGTCCACGCCAAACCCCTCTCAGA
>JAFVLL020042529.1:0-33620 GCA_021397915.2 Tor tambroides | reverse complement strand
TAGGTTTGAGCTCTGGAGAATTAATGGCAATTTAATATTCTGTTAATTATAAAGTGCACAGTCTTGTGTTCCAAAATTGAAATTATTCAAGAAGAAGTAAAAAGAAAAGCTTTGTTAAAACCAACCAACACAGGTCACATACACAGATACCATTATTCATTTTATAATATGTATTATATAATATTTATATAAGATTATATATGTTTTATTAAATTAGTACAAAGAAAGTAGTTTTATCTAAATCTATTTACAAATAAGGATAATACAAGCATTTCTGTATTTATAGAATTTCTACAATCTGTTTGTACAAAATTATACTTCTTGCTTGTACTCTTTTTTTAAAGAGAAGATATGCACAAAATTTCTTGATATAAATGTGCAAGAATGGGACATTCACCACATAATATTTTACAATAATTGCATAATTTACATGGCTGCAGTGCTTGCCCTGTATTAAATAATTCTCTTACTCAATCTCTCTCTCACACACTCAACATTCATTCTCTCTATCTTTTCGCTTCTCCCTCTTTCTCTAATATGATTACATTTTATTTGCCCCCAGTTGCAGTGGATGCCACTCTTCATTATTTAACTTCCAGAAATCATTTCAAGTGATAAACACACAGACACTAATTCTAGACAATTTACCCCTGTTTAGTATGATTTATTATACACCGCTGACCACCTACTGGAGTATTCAATTAATAAAGCCGAGCTGCATGCTTGCCAAGTCTATCAATGCCGTCTCGAACAGACAATTTTCACCTCAATATCTCTTGCATAAATTGCGTAAAATACTTTCCATTTGAGGGTTAAACCCAAACAGTTAAAGTGTACAATTCAGCTGCCAGGAAATTAGAGAAAACACTTATAATTTTCCATTTACCTAATGAGATAAATGGACAATAACATAACAAAAATTAAACAACAACTCTGAACACTGCATGAGGAAGTTTAAGGCATTTTTTTATGACCTGCATGTTGTAAGGCCTCAATATGTTGTTACAAATAAAATAAAATAAAATAAAATGTAATTAAATTTTGCACAGCATATATTTCAACTCAAAATATAATTTAAGACTATGTAATAGCTTTGAATCAATGTAATCCAGTAAAACTGGATGTCTCTAAAGTACAAATTAAATACATTACCAGAGGCTAATACTGAACTTAATCAAAGGAAAAACTTATCTACACCTAGAAATAGGTCTTTCATGAGAGAAAAAAAATGGCAATGGCACTTTTCAGCAAATGTCTAAAACGTGTGACTCAGATGTGCAAGAATAATCACAGAAGTGTTCTTCTGCATTGTGCAACAGTGAAACAAATGAGTTTTAATAACAACTTCTAACTTCTGTGGATACCGAGTTATTATTTGGGCTTAAGATTTCCTCATTGTGAAGAAGTGTCTAATTTGCTAGAGAGAACGGTGACAATACCACACTTTTTGTGTCAAGGACTTTCTGGGATCCATTCTTTCTTTGACATTTCGTATTCAGCGCCCCTCGCTGATACACTGCATGATCTGCTCTCATGACTCAACATCAAATTTGCCTCACAAAGGCCAAAAGCCAACGCTTTTCAAGCTCATCCTGCATGGTGAAGGCAGCTACAGTAAGTAAAAGCTAATGACTACAACACGGCATTTAGCATTACAGCCCCTGTTGGTTTTTCCCAAACCGTAGTGTATAAACTGAAGAGCAAGAACACCAGGCCAAATTGTGGACGCTCAGACTGGAGTCACATATTCCACTTATTGTTGGAGAGAAAGTTTCTAATTTATGGAGGATCAGTGCGCCAAGGTGACCTAGTGCTCATTAGAGAGAGTGGTTAAAAGCATATTGGACAGATGGGAGGCCACCTGTTAAAAAGCAGTTTCAAATGACCACAATTTTATTCTGCATTACTGTCAGCCCACCACATCATTTAAATGCATGATACAAGATCACTCTCTAAAAGTTCAGGCTTTTCAAAATGGTCCTTCAGCATAAGAGGCCCACTTTTCAATCTAATGTCCATTACACAATGAAGCCTCTATCATCACAGCAGATATATGGCATAGTTTTAGATGCAACATGGTTTCATTTAGAGGCAGATGGCCTTCATATAAAGAGACACAATTGATAAAGATCATATAAAGAAAAAAATCTAGTTTAAAACATGTCAAGTTCTTATGAAAGTACTTTTTGTATAGGCCTACATGTTAGTTTCACTCAATGGGGAGGAAAAAAAAAAAACTTTAAATCATTTTAAATAAAAAAAATTAGTTTGTAAATCTAAATATTTAACAAAAGTTACTCTTTCTCTCTTTTAATACTTTTTAGGACAGTTGTATCACCCATTTTTGATCCTATGCTTCCAAAACAAATAAACAAACAAATAATAATAATAATAATAATAATAATAATAAAAAAAGAATTTATTTACAAATTATGTATGTGTGTTATTTGCATCATATATATATATATATATATATTAGGGATGCATTAATCCAATACTCAGGATCGGTATCGGCTCCGATACGGTCATTTTCTGTGGATCAGGTATTGGTCAGACGAGACCTATCCAAATCCGATATTGTGCGTATACTATTCTTTGTTATTGTTGAGCCCCACGAAAGGCACAAAAACATTATAAAGCACCATAAAGGTTTTCGTACACTATATTTCAAGTGTTCTGAAGCTGTACCATAGTTTAACCTGAGGTACAGATGAATATTTAAGTCGTTAAATTCAAGTTCATGTAAACTCTTCTCTCCGCCGTGGCTGTCTGTCATCCTCCATTCAGCATTCAAACTGCGTGTCACGTTAAACTAACGCATTTAATACACTACGCATCAATATCTTTTCCCTTTGTACTTTGAACTTTTCTGTGCGGACTCGGAGGGCTGCGCAGCCTGCGCGCTGTGACTCTGTGTCGCTTCAAGCGCATCATTTTGTGCACGGGATTATAATACTTTTGCGCAATGAAAGATTATTAATAGTCTTTCTTGTTCTGTCCTATCTATCATATGTTGCTGCCTTCATTACTGTGCTATAGATTTAAAAGAAATGTCTTTTAATTTTATAGTATATATTTATATATAAATGTATTTGCTTGTTTTTTCATGAATGTATTTTACAACAATACAAAGAGCAATGTGTACCATTTTACCAGATTCAGTCCTACACTTATTCACTTTTATTTGTAAATAAAAATGTTCCACTAGGTTTTATAAAATTGTGCACCCATGATTTTTCTAGAGTATCTTTTGCTGCTGAATTATCCACTAACCTAGTTTATAATAGTATTTTTGTCATAGATTATGATTATATATTTTTTCATTTGTTATTTTTCATTAAAATGAAGTTATCTATATGTAGTATATTGTCTTTAACACACAAAAGAGTGACGATCAGGTCAACGCAGAGAAGTATAGAAATTCTACATCGATTAAAAAAAAAAACTGCGCTGGTATCGGATTGGATCGGTATCGGCAGATACTCGGATCGGATCGGTTCTGAAAAAATGGTATCGTTGCATATATATGTATTATATATATATATATATATATATATATATATATATATATATATATATATATATATATATATTAGTGATGTCAAATGATTAATTGTGATTAATCGCATCCAAAATAAAAGTTTTTGTTTAGATAATATATGTATATACTTTTATGTATTTACATTTATAATATTATATTCATATAATTTATATGATATATAAATGTATTTAATGTATTTAATATATAAGCATAACATATATACATACATATATATATATATATATATTAGGGCTGTCAATTGATTAAAATATTTAATCATGATTAATGGCACGATTGTCATGAGTTAACTTGCGATTAATCGCAACTTAATCGCACATTTTTATTTGTTCTAAATGTACCTTAAATTAATACTTTTCAAGTTTTTAATACTCTAATTAACATGGGCATGGACAAATATGGATGCTTTATGCAAATGTATGTTTATTATTATTGAAATCATAGTCAACATAGAGCATGAAGTCTAGACATGTTTCAAAGGTCATAGATGTTTTTCAAAGAACTTGTTCATGTCTATTAGACACATGAAAATAGAAATACCAGGTTCTCATTACTTCTCTTTCTTTGCACTGAGCAATTTACTTACACAAACCTGTTTACATTTTTGCATGACAGGGCAGCTCTTCTTCTGAACATGCAATATTATTTATTATTACATTTGTTTCCCCCTCTGTGCCCACATACTGTATTTTGATGCAGCTAAATTCTAAATAAAACTGTTTTCATTGATATATTTTACTGTTTCTGTTGTCAGACTACGTAATGAATATGAGATAGTGACTGAAACACGACCCATTAAGACTACATAAAAAGCTCTCCCTTCCAAGATGTTAATCTGCACAAAAATCCTGATAATCGAGCCGTTGTCTGATGAAATCAAATACACATAAGATAAAGACAACAGCTCTGCTGTTATTTCGGTTATACTTGTATGTAAAATTAGAGAAGCAACATAATATCTGTGTTTAACTGAAAGCGCTGCTCCTCTCCGCCGCTCGCTGAACAGAAACTGAGCAGACGCAGAGAGAGAAAGAGGTGTGCACGCGCTGGGAAAGCAAGACTTCGCGCTCGCGCTGCAGTACCGGCGATTCTCAGAAACAAAATAATGTTTGGGCGCTTTTTTGAAGGGAATAAAAGTCGCTAAAGGGGTCTGCAATGTCACTTAGTTGGCAACACTGTGCATCTCCATTTCTCCAAATACGGGCTAGGCCACGGTTTAAACAGAAAATGCGCGCTGCGTTAATCGCACGTTAATAAAATTAGTCCCATTAAAATGAATTTGCGTTAACGCGTTATACATATACACACACACACTATATATATATATATATATATATATATATATACACACACACACTATATAGCCAATAACTATATATATATATATAACTATATAGTTATTGGCTATAAATATAACTATATATTATATAGTTGTTGGCTTTTTTCACATGTGTGTGTATATATATATATATATATATATATATATATATATATATATATATATATAAATAAAATGAACAGATGGGGGAAAAAAATATATATGAGCATCACGTAACTGACTCGTAGACAGGTCCAGATTAAATAAATAAATAAAATAAAATTGATCAGACAAGAAAAAGAAGAAAAAAAAAAAACACTGGTGCAATTAAAATGGTTTTAAGAACTAATCAAAGCTCTGCGTGATTCTTGCTGCCAATTGCTTTCGCTTATACACAGACTGTGCTCCATGCATAATCCATAAACACTTCTCATCTTTGCCTTAAAGCCACATAATAACCCAGCAGCCATGTCTGTTTATAGCTATGTAGACAAGCTGGTTTGGGACTAGGTGGCTGTGGGAAATTTATGAGAGAATAATGATGCACATGAATAATTAGAAGGCTTGTGTATTTTAGATTTTTTCTTTCTATCGTCTTCAATGTAATTTTTCAAAGGCTGGAAGAAAAGTACACTGCATTCCCTGAAAGCTCTCTGTGAAAGGGACACAGGGCGACCCGATATATATATACAGGCCTAAAAGTTTGAAAAACTAAAAAGTTACTAAAAGTTTCCTTTCACTGTCATAAAAAATACTAGAAACTTCAGTAAGGTTACATGATATAAAATGACATGAGTGAACTTATAAGGGCATCATTTTGACTGGTACAAAGGTTGAAGATGAAGGTTAATGCAGTTATTGGCTTTGGGATTTTTTTCCTATCATGTCTTTTCCTCCAATAAAAGTGGTCTTCAGTAAAAGGCCACAGAGCTAATTGCAGGTTTTGATAGGCCATATACCTCTGCTTCCTGCAGCACTGACAGCACAGGGCAGCTACTGAGGCCGTGTAATTGGCCCCTTTTAAAAAAGGAAGAAATACTCTAGTGGGAACATGAAAGGCAGAACAGAATATATCATAACAAAAAAAATCATCCACATGCAGAAAACTTTACTAATTTCAAATGCTTTTAATTGTGTCAGTTTGTAAAAGTTTACTTGAAAAAAGTGTGTGTGGAAGAAGTCTCTTAACAATAACCATAAATATACAGTAGCAATCATCAATTACGTAGCCAGCAAAGAAGAGATATTATGTACAATGCAAAACAGCGATGGTTTATGAGTTGCTGCATACAGAGTTTGAATGTACAAGGACAAAAATGACAAATGATAAAATGCTTCTTTTCTCAAAACTACCATTCCAAAGTTTGCCTTCAGAAAGTTTTTTTTTAAATTAATATTAATTAATAAATTAATTTAATACATTTTTCAGCAAGGATGCATTAAATCAATATATACTGACAGGAAAGTAACTTTTTTTTCCTTTTTCTTTTCTTTATTTACCCTTTTTTCTTAAATACAAGCTTTTAAACTTCATACTCATCACATAGTCCTATAAAATGTATCACAGTTTCCACAAAAATATGAAGCAGCACTGAAAATAATAATAAATGTTTCTTTAACAAATCAGCATATTTGAATTATTTCTTAATGATCATGTGACACTGATAACATGGCTGCTGAAAATTCAGCTTTGCATCACAGGAATAAATTACATTTCAAAATATATTCAAATAAAAAAGATATTTTATAATATAAATATTATGCTATATTATAAATATTGCTTCTTGGCTACTCACCATTTATGGTGTGTGAATGTTAATAAAAAACTAAAATAAAAGTTAATAAAAAATAGTGCTGTCAAACGATTAATCGTGATTAATCGCATCCAAAATAAAAGTTTTTGTTTACATAATATAGGAGTGTGTACTGTGTATATTTATTATGTGTACATAAATACAAACACATGCATGTATATATTAAAGAAAAATATTTTGTTTATATATTAAATATATTTATATATAATACAAAATATAATAATATAAATATATAAATGTATATACATATAAATAGTTTCAAAATATGTGTGTGTGTATTTATATATACATAATAAATAAGCAGTACACATACATATATTATGTCAACAAAAACTTTTATTTTGGATGCGATTAATCGCGATTAATCTTTTGACAGCACTAATAAAAAATGAATTAATCAAAATCAGAAAAGCAGTAGGCTTCAAGGTAGTAGTTGGGAGTTTACTAAAATTACTAATGCTCTGTCACTCCACAAAAATCTACTACGGTTCAGTAATATAATCCCGGAGGAGCAAAAAGCCTGGAACAGCAACATGCACTTCTCCAAAATCAAATATTATCCCTGATGCAATGCAAATAATGCCGTTTTGAACATTCAAAGCAAACTGTTCATTAAGAAACAACTCTTCAGGGCACAGCGAGCAACTGCACAGCTTTTGCACAAAGCCTAATTAAATTCCCCAAAGCGCTCAGTTGTCACGCAAAGAGCTGTGGAGAGCCACAGAGAGAGAGTGAACACCAGATATAGCAATATAATTGTGGTCCCACTGGCCAGTACCTCCCAGCTGACTGCCGAGGCCAAAAACTACAACATAATCTGGGCAGAGGTGTGATGTACATCATTGTAGCGATGCAGCAGAACCACTGATTGCAACGGCCTCCAAAGTGAGTTAATGTTAAACACGGGTGCAATTGCATCTCGGATAATGCACATGACTCAGAGGGGCAGCGTCGGCTGGAGAGAACTTTCTGGTACAGGCCAACAGAGAGAGGAGAGCCAGACAGACAGCAATTAGTAGAGTCAACATTGCCTAAATGTAACAAGCTGCAATTTGAGCTCACACGCTCGAGTCTCTCTGGAAAATAGCTAAAATGAGTCTGGCTTCAACATGATTTTGAAATAACTATCAGGGGAGCTGGTCGGATGGTTAGATGGGCCAACACAATCAGGTGCTGTCTGTAAGAGTGGTGGGATTCAAAGGCTTCAGGCTCATTTGTGGCTCTGAGACAACAACACACACCTTTATAAAGACAGCAGGAGCTGTTTACTCTTCATAAATCATACTAGAAGCGTACTTTTAGCAATACTCTGACACATGGTATTGTTGAAGAAACAGATTTTCATCTGTGCACTTTCATTTGAGAGGGATTAAGGGTCGACAACCATTTCCAAGTCATAATAGTTTGGCATTTAAGCATACAGTTCTCATTACTGTGTATATGCACAGATGTTTTCAAATATTAGTAATAGTAATTAGAAATCAGTTATTGTAAATGGTTAATATACATATCCAGTAAGATTTCCCATTGAGAACAGTGGAATATATATGTATCTCAAAGGATGTATGTATCTCACAATTATGTGTTAGAAATGCATTTTATATATATATATATATATATATATATATATATATATATATATACATACACATACATATACATACACACACACACACACTCAATTTAAAGATAAAGAATAGATAGATAGAGAGATAGATAGATAGATAGATAGATAGATAGATAGATAGATAGATAGATAGATAGATAGATAGATAGATAGATAGATAGAAACTGTAAAAAAAAACTGAGTTATTAACAGTTTAGTAAGATTTACCCATTTTGGAGTAAACAAACCAGAGACCATACATCTAGCAAGCTTTCCCAAAACTTGTTAGATACTCTTATATTGTTTTTCAACAATCTGCTCTAAAGTCATCTACTGTCAATATTGAGGGTTGTTGCTGTCTCTTGCATTTAGATTCATATAAAGAGCATAACCTTCACATGCACCTCTCACAATGCTGTGCCACCTTTCACGATCCTAATTAAATGTCACTGAAGGATCCTTTGCTTTTCTGAAGTTCTTTGTAAATGACCATACCTATGACTCTGGGTTTTTTTGCCAACTTTTGAGTTTCTGTTTAATAAGGAAGGTAATCCACAAATCTTCATGTGAGGTGTTCTTTTTCCCCACCGTTTTTCATTAGACTGGGGTATCACTAAAGGAGATTGTATAATTCGGACAATCAGTAGAGTACAGTGGTCTATGTCTATTCATGGCTCTCATTAAGCATTTAGATGAGCCAGAAAGCCAAGGACTGTTCAGTTGAGATGTCCTGCCTTGTGTGCTGTAATAATCAAGGCCTCTTTTCAAGATGGTTGAAAAAGGCTCAATTAAGGACCCTGATTAATGATCCAGGGTTTCTTGAGAGAGTAAACATGGCCTTTCTTTATTAGACATCAAAAGCCATATTTAACCTAATGATCAGTGGATATCAACAAGTTCATTGTTTCAACAGTGCTGATAGATTGTGATTGTCTTGAATCCTCTTATGGAACATTTAAAGGATTTAAAGGACGGTCATCAATTGACCGTTCAAGATGAAGTAATTCAGGACACAGGCCTGCAGAAATGTCCAGCATTCCAAAAAACTACATAACACAGCCAAAAAAGAGTGGGAATGGAAATGTACTGTTTTTCTGGCATGTTGCCACCCACCTCTCAGAAATCAATCGGACTATGACCTTCATGAATGACTCACTGGCAGTGAGCAAAGAAGAAATGTAGAGGTGAGTGTTTAGCGCCAAGCAATTTAGATGTCAAGGAATTGTAAGCGATTTCTGCTAGACTTCAACCACATTTCCTCACTCCTAAACCCAGGCCTGCAAAGACATGTCAGCCAACCTCATGTCATCAAACAGACTGCTTGATCATATGCGTTTTTGATTGGCTAAGAAAATGTAGGCCACACCCCAGACTGTGTCCAAGAACTCTATCTGTTAACATTACTGTTCATTTCAATGGCAGCTGCTTGAAACTGGAAATCCTAGAAGTAATAGTAATAATAGAAGTACGTACGGGATGCTTTTTTTTCGCCAAGACTCAGGTCATGAGTTTCAATGCATTTGATAACAAATGTGCTGGAACATTTCCTAGATCTTTATCAGTGAAAATGGAGTCTGCACATCACGGTTAGCGATGCTACTTCACAGGCAGCGGCTAATTACTCCAGACTTCAAAGTGCCACAGGCTGGGAGGAGACGGAGCCACAGTGGGAGACCTGACTGGTCTGACTTCATTTGGTTAAAGAAAGCACAACAAGAGGCCGTGCAGTTGAGAGGGCATTGAGATGCTCAAAGCTTGCAGCTTCTTGGATAAAATTGCCTATATTAACATGAATCTTACAAAGAAAGCTCTACTCTGTGGAACAGAGGACGCCAAATGAATCATCTATTGAAATATATTAGCTGAACGAGTTAATTATGCAGGTACTTAGTGCCCACATCGTGAATATTATATTGCTCAGGAAAGTCTACCTAAAAACAAAATGGAGGCTTCCATAATCTTACATCTCTCAAGCAACCCATTTTGTGGAGATAGCCAGTCTCATTTCCATTAAAAGCTACTTTGCTGCGCATGTTATGCAACACAAACAAGGTAAATGAGCAAACCGTAAATGCATTTCTAAATAAGATGTGATCACAATCTATTCAATAAAAGTGGTAAATAGGAGTAATGTGCTGGACAATGGATTGCTGGACCGGTTGGAACCAGGAACACCGGCATAATATCCGGCGTTTTGATGATAACCTAGAAAACAGCCTGTGTGGCTTTATTAAAATGAAAATCTCAGGCCTCATCTTTTCATCTCACGACTGCAGTTTGTTCACACCGCCAGCCTGAAAGTTAACATCCAATTATGATGCCTTGAGTTTGGGACTATTCAAACTGAGTTTAAAGGTGGGAACGGATACTGGTGGATCTGACGAAGCCAAGTTTGATTAGATTACAACATCTGACACCAAATTACATGATTTTATACGGTACAATTGCATATAAAACCATTGCCAAGAACTGAAATTCTCTGCAAATGGAAATTTGTTCAAAGTGTTGATCGACTGACCGAAATGAACAACAGGAAAAATCTGGCAGTATGAATCAAGTGAGAGAGATTTCACATTGAAAGATGTGTGATCGTAGCTGTGAGGTAACAAACTGTACTTTGAGTCTGAGGAACATGTAAGATGGCCTCTGAATAAACATGCAAATGAACAGCCTAAAAAAAGCGTTCATATATTTTTTTTTTCGTTTTACTTGAACATGACATTTCTGCACAAAACTGCTCTCTGAGATTACTGCTCAGTTCATAAACACCATAATTAATTAATTTAGCTCTTTCAAATGTCATTTTTTGGAAGAAATCTGAAAGGTGCTAACAGGAAAAGTCACGTTTATTAAACACCACAGTGAGCCACGAACACTTTGGCGAAGATTCAATTCAACACATCAATTCTAGTTTACAGTCTATTGAAGCTGGTAGCATAATTAAATGCAGACTCTTTTTCAGTGTCACCCTTCCTTCATTTTTTCCAGGCTGTGCGTCTTCAGATACATGAAGGAGGAAGGGACCGTCCCATAGAAGCTAGCTGTCAGTTTTGATCCGGTCGTGGATGAGGAGCCAGAGCTGTCACTCAGTATCACGCTCGCAAGTTATCAAAATGCAGTGATAATCATGCAGCTACAGATGAAGGAGAAAAACAAGCCAGCGGTCTGCTCTGATGGCAAGGCACGCCGTCTGGAACGCTCGCTTTGTCATACATATCAATTGCGTGACATTTCACAGCAAAACCCGCCTGGCTCAGACGCCTACCTGCAGATTCCAGAATCAGTGAATACAAGCAAATCACACTGAAAAAGGGTCTGCCATTTACCAGCAGGAACGTTCTTGGCCATTTTAAAGCAACTTGAATTTTGGTAGATCAACAAGCTTCCTTGCTTTAGATCTAAAATCTCTAACTTGATTTTATACTAGATTCACTAGGGATAATTTACCCAAAAATTACATTTCTGTCATCATTTATCACTCACCATCATGGCATTCCAAACCTTTATGGCTTTCTTTCTTCTGTCGAACACAAAAGAACATATTTTGAAAAATTTCTCAGGGTTTTGTGTGTGTGGGTGTGTTGTCCATACAATGGAAGTCAATTGTCACTAAAACTGTTTGGTCATCATCATTCTACAAAATATCATCTGCAGAAGAAGGTAAGCCATACAGGTTAGGAATGACATGAAGTTGAGTAAATGATGATGGAATTTTAATTTTTGGGTGAACTATCCTAAAAAAGACAATATGAAATGGCATGGACTGCACATTTAACTTTTCTAATATTGTAATGTGACAAATCCAAATGAAAAACAACATTCAGATGGAAATAATACAGGATGCTTTTATTCATGGAGATCTGATTCGACTTGATTAGAAGGGGGGAAACATATTAGGCTTTGAAATATTGGTTGTTATTTTCCCAACCAATGCAGTGTTGTTTTTGTCAGCAGAGAGAAAAGGGTGGGCAAAGCTTCTCCAAATAGATGAAAGATAATGGGACATTTTTTCTTTAGAATAACAGGTGAATGCTGGTTAATTGTCCTCCTAGCAACATTTATAAAAGGTGAAGGGTGTGATTTCTGCACCACGCAAAATAGCAAAAATAATGACAGAAATTACACACTTCATTTTTAAGAAAATAAATAGGGTCAAATTCGATGTCATGTAGTCTTTTAAGGCCCAATAAAAACATTTTTTAGTCCATGTTTATTAGCTTCAAGGTTAATCTATATGTTGGTGCACTGCTAGTTTCAATCAGGTTTTTCAAAAAACTTTCAATTAAACATTAATTCTCTTGCATTGTTTCTCAAACAGGAAACTTGTCCATCACACCGTATTGATAACATAAAATACAGACATCACAGCACCAGGGTTATTAGTTTATTTGGCTGCTATTGCTTTAAGAGCTGCCTCTGCTGAACGTGACGTGGATCTGACACACATGCTTGCAGCTCGATACACGCTTCAATTTAAAATGATACAGGCTACAGTGTGCGCTGCCGTACTTGTGCATGCAATTGAAGAGCACGTGCTACAAGCAAAGTATAACGGCTGACAGGACAGTAAGATTCGTTTTTACAGACATATGGCCTGGCAAAACCTCCTCTGACCGCAGTTCACTGTTGTTCTATTGAAGCTCCTCGTCAGCTCCTCGTTTCCACGCTCAATCCCCAATCCTAGCTCTGCCCCTGCGTTAACTGCATTAAGTATTTTTAATGCCGTTAAACTGGAAAAAAATAATCGCCTGCATTAACACACTAATTTTGACAGCAATAAAATAAATATTTTTTGTATTATTAAAAAAAGCCATTGTGTCCAAATACGTCAAGGAAAGAATAACAGTCGGCCCCCAGTACACAATATAAAAACTATTAACTCTAACCTACCTACTAAATTCCACCTTCATCTTAAGTGTCTCAATTGATCTCATTGCTTTTTGGACCGTAAGACCTGAGGAACAGGGCGTGTGGGGTTTGGTCTGATTGATCAGCTCATCCTAAGCCTGGGTGACAAACTAGCAGCGAAGCAGCAGAAGCACAGCTGTTCTTCCTGCAGGTAGCAATCATAGAAGATAGCGCACAGTCCACAGCACAGAAAAATCACTGTGCCCACCCGCAATTACAAACCATGCATTACTTTATAGCCCAGACTGCTGTCATCCAATGGCTGAAAATAAATATAGATCACTATAATTAAGGAGGGAAAACATCTGTGTGGAAATATGTTAGCTACCTGGCTAGGAGGGGTAGATCGTATTGTAAAAGCCTTGGGGAGTAACTCATAAAACTGTTGAACGTTCAGAAACGCGGTATTAGAGTGACTGGAAAAGCCCACACATTGCCAATCCTTTGATTAAATGTGCAGAGCGTAATATAGTTTTTCCTTCTGGTGTAAGTAAGCAAACTAATTTGCATTTGCACATTATTTATTACCTCGTAAATTACTTTCACCTGCTTTCGGAAATGCACCACATTGGCTCTAGTTACACTATTCAACACCCATCCATACATCTCCTAATCTGGTTAAACCGGTGCACCTAATCCCAAACTAGTGGCACTTGCTAATCTATGTTGCGTAATCTGCTTTCAAGCTCTTTGCTTGAGCCACATCAACAACGTGGTTGCCAGTTCTTCTGCTGTTCGACAGCAGGCCCTAGATATCTACAGCACAGCCTCTCTTTCTCCTGGAGTACCATTAATACAGCTGCCGTCCCCCTGATGAGCTCTATGCCCTTTATAGATATGAATTTGAGCGCAGTCCTCTCGGCAAGCCCATTAAGACAGAATGACAGCCCTCAGAATCAGCCACAGCTATAATCACGCAATCAAAATGTATTATTTGGCTTCTTCAGGTGCACCGCAATGAGTACGGCCCCTCTCGCACTGTACTCAATTGAGACCAATTGAGCTCATTCTGTCCTTGTGTGTCTCTGTGGAAATCATCATTCAGATGGACATTATCATAAGAGAAGCAGAATGAAGGGATAAAGCAGGAATGTGCATAATTACAGCCATGAAAATGCTTTTTGTTTAACTGCTAACCTCAGATACTAAATCTTTGGTTGCTCATTCTAAACTGTATAATTAGTTTATTCTGAGTGTAACCATGATGAGTAGGTTAAAACTGAATATGATTTTTGTTCTGTTCTTAATCTGAGAGATCCCAATGGCCTTTAATAGCTAAACATGTTATATTGAAGTATCAAGTTGTTTCCTAAAGTCATGAGGCCTGATTCTGAACTAAATTTTAAGTTTTTCAAATGTTCTTTATTAAAGGGGTGGTTGACTGTTTTTTTCTAGGCTTGACTGTGTTTATGGGGTGCAGTCTAACATGTGTTAATGCTTCAATTAAAAAAAACAACAAAAAAAACACATTATTTTTTACATAATCTACCTTTATTCTACACCGCTCTGTCCCTTCTCCTTTGAATACTCTGCTGATTTCCTGTTTTTATGAATACTCTCCCTCAGATATACGCAATGGGCTCAGATTGGTTATCTGGCCCACTGTGCTGTGATTCGCTAAACCGTCTATAGTGCGCATCTAAACGTCACGCCCCTCACCTCAGTGGCTCGCACTCCGGTTGCATTGTAAACAATAACGTCGTCAATATTGCTTATCAATTTGAGCCCGACTGAGACCCAGAGAATATGGATCGCGCAGAACCTGTGCAAGCACGGCTCTCAATGGTATGTTTTTTGTTTGTTTTTGTCTCATACATTTAGATATGCTGTTACTTGTAAATGATACTGCTTATGTTAGCTTTTAATATATGGTTTTACCCTGATTAAAGCTTTAATACAGCACAGCAACCGCGTGCGCATGCATGTTTAACGCTTCTCATAGCTATATGAAAAATATCTGTCTGTCTATACACATTTAGTGTGTAACTGGAACACAGTTCTTGAGCTGTGATGAGCTGATGATCTGAATAAGAGAGAGAGAGAGAGAGAGATGCTTTAATTGCAGAGGACGCGAGGAACAGGATTAAGAACCGCTGTTTTAGAACATTGATTTTGAAACTTGTGAATCCATTAGAATCGTTAGAAGACAGAATCACGATTCATATGTGAATAGATTTTTTCGTGCACCCCTAGTTTTGACTGCATGGCAACAACTCTTTCTCTTCTCTAAAGCAGAGGCCTCACCCCCTTTGTTGCTTGTTCCCAGGGGCGGGGTTTATGTAAATTTCAGAGTTTGTGACGTTACAGACCCGGGAAGTAGCTCGTTGTAGTCCCTACGAGCTGTTTTTGTAGGCATTAAACTGCCATAATTTTAAAAGACTCAAATCTCCGTTCGCACTGAACTTTCAGCATCGTAACTTTGCAGATATTGTTTATGCTCAAGCAGCAACATTACACACTAATTAACATTGAAAAAAGTGAAATTGCAATCAACCACCCCTTTGGTTACCCCTTGTAATGTAGTATGTTTGGGGTCTGAGTTATGGAGGATCAAACCTGCAGAAATTGAAAATAAATAAATAAATAAATAAATAAATAAGCAAATATATAGATACATAAATAAATAAATGTAATAACAGGAAAATAAAGAAATAAATGACTTGATAACAACAAATATAGTTCATTTGTAATAAAATTTAATACTGATTTTATTTTTTATTACCTTTTTCCTTTATGTACTATTTTGTATATTTTTACATTTCTCTTTATTATTTTTAAACTTTTATCTACTTATTCTTTCATTTATTAATACATTTATTTAATTTATTTGCATATTCATTGATGTATTATTTATTAATTAGATAAATATATAAATTAATGAAAGATAAGTAAAAAGTAAAATGTAAAAATGTAAAAATAAATACAGAAAATAAAACAATGAAAAAGGTCATTAAAAATAATTTAATAATTTACAAAATGTATTTAAAAATATTAAGTTATTAAAAACATTACTATATAATAATATTATATCTCAATGATACTAAAATAATACTCAGATTTAAAACATGAAAAAATACACATAATATTCTAATTAGTGCACAAATTGTAAATTTGAATGGACTATAAACAAAAAAATGACACTACTATAATAGATAGCAATCGCTTTTCTGAAAAAAGCAAGTCTATTTTGTGATGCAAAATAGGGCTTAACTGTCTACATCTGTCCGTATTAGAAGAATTTAAATTTAATTTAATATGTTAATTTCTAAATTACCATTATTTTCATGCATACAGCAATGAGGGTCCTTGGACAAAATAAATAAATACATTTTATTATTTATGCATATATTCATTAATCAATTAATTTAATAAATTAAAAAGTTTTGCAATATGATGGGAACTTAGAAACACTGTCAAAGTTACAAATTTGACTTGATATGTAAAATGAATGAGAAGCAAACTGGATAGATTCCTAGAGCTGAGTGCGATGTGTGAATACAGTTAACATGCAAATGATGATTAAAAATGCACTGCGCTCGTGTTTACAGAGTGATAGCTGCCTTTTGGATGGCGAGAGATGATTATTTCTGAATGGTGACAGATGGCACATGAAAAGGTAAGAGAGATAGGGAAAAAATATCCTGGGCACGACTCGTTTCTGAAAAGCCTTGAGAAGCTAACTTTGGGTAAGAGATGCTTCAGCGGTTGCTTGGCAACCCTCATTAAAGCCAATGTCTAATTTGTTGTGGTATGTGAGGAATCGGATGCAGCTTCAATTTTTAGCATCATTTCAACTGAACATGTAATCATTTAACCAAATATATCTTCCTACATGCATCAAATGCGTTATCTACATATAATTTAATGACACTTCTTTAGGTTTTATCTTACTTTTTTCTCATCCATTGTAACTATACAGTATCCACACTGTTATACAACACTGTTATACAATGTGCATGGCTGTCTTGGTTCAAGTGCACCTGGCTGAACACCACAAGGAACCTCATGATTAAAAAAAAAAAAAACTATAACCTTAACAACAACTAGAAGTGATTGCTAGGTTTTCCATTGCAATACTATATGAAACACTTCTGCATTGTGATTCGATCCACTACTGTTTGGTAGTCCGCATAGTTCCTGCCATTTCGGCATGGAAAGAAATGCATTTTTACAGTTGATCTCAGACTGCCTCTCTCTAAAGCAAGAGGGTGGGATATATTAGAGATGGCCTGATAGACGCGAAGGGAATGAGAGGTACGTTTAGCAGAAGCCATTGTGAAAGAACTACAATGTGTTTGAAATGGAGAAGAACGTCGCTTTCAATGCAAAGGCTGCACCCCGCTGAAGCGCATGAAATTTCTGTAATACGCACCCAACCCCGCTATTTAGCATGTGGTTTACCCTGTGTGCGCTCATGAATACAGAGAGATATCACAGGAGAGGTGCAGAACTAGTAGTCTAGAGGAGTACAATAAGCTTTGTAGTAGCAAAATTAGACTTTGAGAATGTTGTGAATAAATATAAAGTATTCAGAACACAACTGATCTTCAATATAAGTGTGAAATTGTCTGCTGGTGGTGTTTGGAGGTGCAAAAAAACAGTCTGGAACACGCAAGAGGCTGGTAGGTTTAAGAGATAATTCACTCAAAAATGAAATTGCTGCCATTATTTACTCACCCTGTTGTTTCAAACCCATATAAATGTCACATTAGCAAAACTTTGCCGCAACTTCCCAGTCAAAAAAAAAAAAAAAGGTCCAATAGTGTAGCAATATATCTTTCAAACCAAGCAGTTTGATTATGCTATAATCATGGGGATTCCTATTGAAGTGTGACCAAATCTTAACACAAAAGGAGAAAATATGAATAATTTGCTCTATATTCCATGTCTATAGAAGGCAGGATTGTGTGAGGAACAGAAAAAAATTCTCCTCCAGTGTGCTGTGAACTGTTATGAACTGGTCTTTGAGTTGAACTGCAGAACTGTATCAGTCCAAATTGTGAACTAATTATTTACTAATTAAACTGGTTTTGTGAACTGATCAACCAAACTGAAGATAAGGCTTGAGAATGTATAAGAGTTCATTTATTAAAAACTCAAATGTTGCTACTGTAAGGCTTCAAATGATTATATAATGCATATATTAGGGGTGTCCCCGACTAAGGATTTTCATAGTCGAACCAGAATTTCTGAATCTTGCCGGTAGTCGACTGATAGTCGAATCATATGTTTGGGGGTGGGGGGGGGGTACATTACCAAGAGTCAAGTCAGACATTGGACAGTCATAATTACTGACATTAACACACAGGGAAAATGTGTTACGGACGCCTCACAGATACAAAAATAATGTTTTATGTTTTGATTAAAAGACAGCATTAAACGTCAGCGAAACCCTAAGAATTCACAACTTTTTTTATAATAGTGAACTCCTTTTGTGGACACGTTCACGCAACAACATGCAGAAACATAGCAAGTCGGCAACTAAACTCTAAAAATTCACAGTGTTGTATTATAATAGTGTCCTCATTATAATGTTATGTATATGACAGTCCCAGTCATAGTTATTAATATTCTGCATTGCTGTTTGTCCTGCTTGTGCTGCGCGCTGAAGAGATAATCACTGCAGCAAAACTCAACCAAATGCATCTTGTACGAGATAAATAATACACAATATATAGAAATGTTTTGAAATCACTTGTACCCTACCTGATCGAAAAAAAAATCCAGTCTTTCACTCTGCCTGTGTCAATTAGAGTCTTGTTAACGTTTTAAATCCCTGCCGCCAAGATGCTTCTCTGTCGGTCATGGTTTATGAAAAGTGAAACTTAAATCTATAGGGATGGTTGGATTTATTCATGCATGTTAAAATATTTATTTAAAGCTTCCTTCTTTTCAGATTCTTATTTACAGCATTATCTTAATAGGCTGTATATTAACTTATTGGGAGAAAACCGGTAGTTCTATGTGAAATCAGACATTTGAGCACCCCCATATAGCCAAAATGGCATGATCATAACACCCCGCGAATATTCGACTGTGAGATTGGGATTCGAATAAGATTCCTCCTATTGAAGCGTCGACTATTCGGGGTCACCCCTAGCATATATATATATATATATATATATATATATATATATATATATATACACTGTGACGAGTCGGCTGCCTCCCCCCTTAATATCATCACCACCCCGTCCCTTATTCGCCGCCCTTCACCAGGCTCCCAACGGGAGTGGGTGTGTGAGAGAGGAGGGGCGCTGAATCTAGCCGGGTCTGGCGGCGTGTGATGAGGCACACCTGAATCGAATATGGCCTCATCACCGCCGCCGTTTAAATGCCGAGCGCGCCTCTCCTCGAGAGACCGGTCTCTTCCCTGTGCATGCACGCTGGTGTCCTCGTGGGTCCAGGAAGGGAGCGTCGAGGGAGGAACTGCCGCACCCGTGACGGCTGACGGGCCAGGATGCCGGGCCGTGGAATCCCCCAGACGTGCCGCGGGCCAGAAGAGGACGAAGCCGCGGGAAGAAGCCGCCGCCCCTCGCGCCCCGGACCTGAGAGGGGAGCGCGTGCGGCCGCCGGACTCCGCCCCTTACCTGGACCCTTCCTTTCTGAACACTGCCCTTCCTTCACATCCCCGGAGCACGTCGAGGACACCAGATCCCCCGTTATTTTTGGACACTTTTCCCCCTTGGACACTTTTATTATGATATTTCTTTTGAATAAAAGCCTCTCCGAGGCCTGACGCCACACCCACTGTGTCTGTCGTTTGCTCCTCCCGCCACAATACACACACACAAACATATAGAGTCATTTAATCTCATCATATTTAACATAAAAGCTACAACTCACCTATTATATTAAAAAAGGGGGAAAAAAGAAAGCCATACAGGGTTAAAACGACATGAGGTTAAATGTTGAGAATGTTCACTTCTGGGTGAACTATCCCTTTAATGAGATCCCCTGAAAATTCACTCTTGCACCATTTGCGATTAGTGGTCGGATTCTTTGTTTGTGCTCTTCAAAATGTTTCTCCATCTGTTTCTCTGACTCGTTTTGTGTGTGTATGTGTCTCCTGCTGACTTAAACCCTGTCACACACACACACAATCTCTCTTTGCAAATTCAGTCTAATAACACGCCAATAGAAAGCTCTCTGATCGTCACTCAGAGGGTAACGATGAAATGAACAACATGAAACTGCAATCCATTTTACTTTATGTCCACAATATCACAGTTTTCCAAAACAAGATATTCAACAACCAAAAAAACAGAAGGTGGGATATCATTTTATCCATCAGGAACTGATTGGATTTGACAAGTTTGGATGAGATTTCAAAGGAAAGGTTTTTGATTTGCACTGTTGCATTGTTTTTTGTATACTGTTTCCAGTCGATGTCAACTGAAAATAAAAGTTGTTTCACAGAAAAAGCAAGTTACTACATCTTAATAGCACATAATGAATAAGTCACAGACATTTCAACAATTTTATGTCGAGTCGTAAGTCGCAAGCCCGCAACTAGCTTCAAAATCCGAAAATGCTTTCCTGCTCCATGCACTTATGCAAGATTTTCCGTCAAATGTGATTTGATTTACACCAGCCAGATCTAAACATCCATCACTGGATTAGACCCTCAATCTTATTAATTTCTAAGTCTATCTTTGGCCTGGACCGAATGATTAGCTGGATGTTTAATGCGTACGTGGGTTTAGTGAGGAGCATGGCGACTGCAGCATCTGAAAGCCCTGTAGATTAGAGCCGTTAATCTGGTTTGGGTGACAGTGGTCTGGCTAGACTCAGGACTGCAGCTGGCACCAGAGGTCTGGGGGATTAAATTAGAGCCAGCAGGCAGCAGGAGAAACTGGGTGGAGATGTGTTTATCAGTTCTCTTTTTCCATCTGGACTTCCTTATTCATTCCTTCTTTACTGTTCATCAAACTATGAAATGGTATAAATGGAAGTTTGGGAATCAAGGAGTGATCAAAAATGTTCACAAATCAAAACTTCGTATATTCTATCTTCTTTCAAGGCAAGACACCATGCACACTGCCTATATTCTGAAGTGCATGCTGGGATGCTTTTTAAAGGAGTTCACATGTGCTGGTCACATGTTGGCAGCTTTTCCTTCATCTTGACAATCTAGACTAGACTTTCTATTCATCTTGAACATTTTGATCGACATGCTTATAATTAAATACTTCCCATTTATTTTGTAGACAAATATAAAACCCTTTTTTTAAATTATGAAAGATTTAATTATAGGCCCTCTTATCTTGAGGTTTAAGATAATGAGAAACAAATTCAATTGTGTCATTTGTTCAGCAAAATCTGTTCTGTACAGCACTCTAAGAAAAGTTTGTAAAAATGTGGCCAAGTGTATTACATTCATATTAAGGAATTTTCTGTATAAAATGATTTTATACAGGTGTTTTACCTGTATATGCATTATACTGCATAGTGCTTTAGGGTTGAAGGAAATGTCTGTGAATTTAACAGAAGGTGTATGACATTATCTTTTTCTACAGATTTCTAATTTAACATTTTGTAGTTCTTTTCTGTTTTACTGAATGATTTGTGCATATCTCAAGTGTTCATGTGTAAGAAGTAGCCTAGATTTGGCAGCCAATGTACGTCATTAGCTCCATTAATACAAAACGCTGCAAACTAATGAATGGGAACCTCTGAGTCATGTCTAATAAAATATTAACGTCTCTCAAAAGTCAGTTTCAACTCAACAATTTTAAAAGTAAATCAGTGCTTCAGGTAAAGTCATCTAATTGTAGACTGATTATACTGTTACGTACTGCATAATAATGACATTCTGTATTACAGCCATTACTGGTACAAGTACAAAAACACTTCTATTGACGATGAAATAGTTTGAAGGACACACCATTTTTGGTGATAGAGTGACCGATCATACAAGACATATGATGACGAATGAGGGCAAGTACAGGAACACATCAGTCAAACAAGAGCCCACAAAGGGCCAAGACGAACATCTACATTTATCTATCCCAACACACTCCACGCAGAGTCAACATCTGAAGCTGAAAGTACCACAGAAGACACTCTCACCAAAGGCCTACTGCAAATAAAGTAATCATAGCCATTACAATTTCATTTCAGGGAGGTTATTTGTTTGCAGGTGAAATTAGGTTGAGATTATATTCAATTTCCTTCAAAATACTGGGTAGGATAACAACGTCTTTCCAGAGCAGCAACATCTAAGAGGAGCTATTATCCTGTTCAATTTTTTAACAAAAATACTGAGGTATAATTATGAAGTTGAATACTGCATGGTGCGAAGATATGACATGCAGATAACTGTTCATACAAGTGGACGAAAACATTTACATATTGTGAAGCAAAAAAGACAACAAAAAGATGAAAACGGGCCAGTTCAGGTCTGACATATGAAGATAGAGCATTAGTCTGAAGACATGGCATAGACATGGAGTTAATACAATGTAAATATCATATAAATACAATAACCATTCAGCTATCACAGTTTTATCATCTGATCTTATTTCGCTCAATACTATGGTACTCACAAAGTCCACACTCTTCTTCAGAAGATAAGTGATAGCTTCTCAGGTAAAGACCTTTCACCTTCTTCTCGTGGTCTATTGTGTGCAAGCTACTCTGCAGTCCGCCAGAAAATATTACAAAGCTTTTTGCTCAATTTCCTTTCACAATTAATTAAAGGTTTAAAAATGCAAAGCCAATTTCATTTCATAGAAAAATCTGTGATCATTTTCAGTGAAATACACCTCAAACTGAGTTTCTGGCTGATTAGGGTCTCTACAGTAACACTGAACACTGCATGTATCTGGGCACACTGCTTAATTTCCTATTTCCTTACAATAATAAAGGCAATCAAGCCCTTAAAGGTGGTCTAATGATCACCCACTTATACAAGTGTTGTCTCTCATTCCTGGTTATTACTTTTGACATTTTAATCAAGCGTCTATTCAGAAGTACAGCAGCGGCTATGGTTTTTGAGACCGCTCGGGTAGCTGTCAAAAAAAGCTGCCTTTTGGATGGTGAGAAAAGAAATAATGATTTTTCCTCCAACCCCTATTTGCCTGTAATCAAATCTGCAATATCATGTGGTGCAAACATGATGTGGGACAATTTGAAGCCTTGCTAACCTTGGGGAAAGTTAATAGCTTCAAAAACTTATCTTTTTCTTTTATTCCCAAATAATAAGCTACCTATGTTCAGAATGTGAAATTTTGTCATTACAATTGGACTAATTTCCTATTATTTGCAGACATCTTGTCCCCTATGAAACACTGTGTCATCAAACAATATGAAATTAGTCCAACTGTAGAGCAGACCAAGATTACTCATTCTTTTTTTACTATAGAGAATGTTTCTGGGGGTAAATGAAAATCCATTTCTGCACTGGCATATACTAGGGGTGGGCGATATACTGGTAGACATGATTAACTAGAAATTTGTCAACCGGTAGAGATTTATTGTTTGCATGTGTTTTTAAGCATTGCGGTTTAAAAACAAGTAATTTTAAGCCGTTGAAATGCAATCAGCAGCAAAAGAAAACTCATTTCGCTATATGCGCACTGACTAGGAGACTGTTTCTGAATGCTCTTACAGAGGAAAGTTTGCATGACGACAGAGCTCAGAGCACGGGAGCATTGAACTTTTATTTTTGCCGCTTTATAGGTCTTGAATGGCCTGCAGAACAGATGCAATCCTACTTCATGATGTATTTTGTCATAATAATTCACGTAAGGTTGCAAGATAATGTTTTGTTGTATTTTGTTAGAAAGACTTTTGATAATAGGCGGATAAATGTCTATTGGGATCAAAGCGATGTGGATTGGTAAACCTTGTAATGCCAGAATAAAAGCTAATAATGGCTGAATAAAAACAAAAGAATAATGATAAAAGAATATTGAGGATTATGTCTCATACCTGATGGAGGTGTGAAAGGTTCATCGAGTGAGAACAATAGAAATATGAATGGGGCAGTTTGCCGGGCCAGACATGAGGCAACAGCACGCAGGGGGCCATAAATCAATTTTACTAGCCTTTTATTAGCCTTTTCTAAAAACACACATGACATGGTCTTAGAAAATGTTTCATAAAATTCACAGTTGTAGAGATAATGTCCTCAAATTTGAAATGAAGCACGAGTAGACTTGTGGCTTCTTTGTTTCTAAAAATATTTACCACAGTAACATGATTTTTTTATACATTTAAAAAGAATATTCTTAATATTTTTATTTTTATGTTTGAGCTTATATATATATATATATATATATATATATATATATATATTCATAACAGTCTGAGTAATTCTGATTCTTGAACAGTAAACTTTGAAGTGTCAGCTTTGTAAACATATGTTGATTGTGTATCTAGTCAGAAAGACTCGTGAGCAGCAACTTTTTTATTTTGGGTATGTCATTTATGTCTCCGTGCCAAAATGGGGGGTGCTTGAGAAGGGATTAAATACACACACTCTTATCTGTCAAAATGCCCATCTTTGCAAGGATCCCCATAAACAGAGTAATTTAGGTCTTAAGTGAAGGCAAACAGCTGAGAAAGAAAACACGTGTAAAAGTATATTGGATCTGGGCAGCTCTTAAAGTGACAGCAGTCTAATATTCCTGCTGTCTGTCATTCATGACATGTTATATCTATATCTATCTATCTATCTATATATATATATATATATATATATATAAAATTTAAACAGTGAAAAACATGCACTGTTTTTATACATTCGATTAGGCTACATTATATAATGTATGTAGCATTTTTTTTGTTATACTGTAGTTTTTTTGTCCTGTTGCTTGCAATTAGTTTCTTATCCTTATTTAATCACTGACTTGTCTTCAGTGAACTTGAGTATTTTTTAGGCTAGTGATATTGACAGTGGTGACAAGAATTATGACATTTCTATGGTATGAAATGTAAATGAAATATAAAAACCTTATTTAAAGCAAAAATAACTATATTGTGATATATATCATTACCGTGAAATAAAATTACTCATATCGTGATATTAGATATTGGTCATATTGCTCACCCCTAGCATATACTTAAAGTCTTGACTAAAAATCCATTTAACAAAAAATTAAAGAATTAAAAATGGCTAATTGCATATTCAAAAATATTGAAATATTGATTTGGCCAACATAATGTTGATTAAATGTAATAATCATTAATTGTTTTAATAAAAGTTAATAGTTAAATTATTCAACTTAAATTGTAAAAATACAAAACCTCTGCTTCAGAAAACAAGCATTTTCATATTTGGATTTCTAATTTAAAATTAGGCTACTTAGATACAGCCCTTGTGACATATTCCTCATGTGACAACTAGGCCCAGTCTCCACTAACAACTGAATTTCACATGATACATTTCAATGGCCTAGATGAACGAGTATCTATGTTTGAGTTTACATGAAACTAAACATTACTGTTGCATATAATGACAGGTTTATGTAGCCCGCTTTTGAGGTCAATGAATGTATTAGCAATATCGTCGCTGCATACGTTTGCAGCATGTGTAAATGTCAGGTAATACTCTTTTAAGTGCTGTTTTTTTTTTCACTTTAGTGAATATTAGCTGAAGTGTTCAGTGAAACATGAACACCTTAAAGGCCATGTACACACTCATTACACCAGATTGACCTTAGCACAGGGATGCTTTTCATAACGCAGACGGTCCTCAGCAGGGTCTGTACTGCAGGGGTCCCATAGGGCCTGCGGATAATTATCTGCTCATTACTCTCCAGCACTTACGCAGCTCACACTACAGTCCTCACCAGCGCAAACATTGTGAAGGAATTAGCATTAGCATGCTAACTCAATATCACAGTGTCGCCCGCCATTTGGCCATTTCATTTGGGTGTGTTGTCGCTCTTGTGTGTGTTGACTAATGAGATAAATACCCAAAACAAATTATATTGTTTTGCCTCAGCAAGAGCATTTGTTATCGTCATCCTTGGCCGTTCAGACAGAATTTCTCCAGAGAGTGAAGCAAAAGAGCATGAGGAGGGGAGGATGTGCGTTTCCTGCCTTTGAGACCCCAAAAACAAGTGGTGTTTGAGAGAAGAGGAAGTAGATCTCCATTCTTTGTCCCCAGGTCCCCAGCCATCACTGCTTTCATGAGATAGTGGTTTTAATGGAAGTGCTTGCTGCCTCCCAGCTGGAGGTTGGCAGTGTGTTACAAAGATACCTCAGGTAATGGAGAGCTCCTGGTCAGACCTCATTTCGACTTAAGCAAAAGCCAATTTGATTGGCTTCCTCACATCTGTTGTAAATAAGCTTTTGTTTAACTGATTCAAAAGGGATCATGTTTCAGTGAATCACAGGAACACAAGTAGGCTGTTTATTTCAGACCTCTAATTACTGGGACGTTCATACAGTTCTTCTGAAACCGAGAACCCCTTGGTGGAAAGAGCCAGAGCAGGAACACGATTACATACGGCATAAAACTGATTGTTGCCTGGCCTAAAATAGCATGCATATAATACTACATTAAATGCATTATACTTTGTTAAGTTTACACTGCCAATAAACCATTAAAAACAATTAAAATAACTATTGTTGATGTACACATAAATAAATAAACAAATAAAAAGTTTGAGATAAAATGAAAATTAGCAGACTGCTATTGAAGACCATTGCTCTACATGAGTCTCACTAAAATTCTTCTTTCACATGCCCTTGTACTTGAACAGACACACACATCAAAATACTTGTCTCTGCAATTATTTTCATTAATACACTCGTCTTAAGTAAAGAGTTGAGAAAGAAATGGGATGTGTATGATTATATTGGATCTGTGCATCAGGTCTTAAAGTGACAGCAGCCTATTAATTTCTGCTGCTGTCAATGTCATTTATGTTATCAAAAACAAAACACAGCTTTAGCACAGATTAATCTGTATTCACTTTATACAGTGGACACTAGGGCTTTTGACACAAATTTCACAGTTTGATTTGATTATGCTTCACGACCTTGCGAGTCGTTATATATTATTTTGGATATACATCAGGTATAGAATATGGCAAATTTTCTCAAAGAAAAAAAACTCTCAAGTTATGCTGTAAAATAAACATGAGAGTCAGTTGGTACTACATTACTATAATATTGAAGGTTAAAATTAACGGATTTGTATACATTTATTGTTTGACTACTGTAATAAAATGGACAGAATTTGAAATCTTAGACTGTTTCATATCAAAAGTAACACTGAACTGAAAACTGGCTAGACTAATTCATTCTTGGGATTTAGGAATCAATATTGTTTCATTAAAACGTGAATCGATTAAAATCGAGAAATCAATATTTTTTTTTATCCAGCCCTAGTGAATATATATATAGTTATTTTACATTTAGGCCTAATTATTACATTTGTGTATCTGAATACTAATGTTAGACCTTACTTTATTTGTAACTTTGTTATACGCTACTTGTCTATGCTTAAAGTTTATTTATTTGTTCTTTTATTTTTTATTTATTTTTACTGACTGTTCATTTGCCTTTAATAATGTTTGATATTAACTTTATTATAACTTTATTATTAGGGTAGTAGTTTTTTTCTGTGGTATCAACGTACCTGAAGTGTGCCGCAAGTATTATATGGATAACAAAGGTAAATTTGCCCTGAAAATATTGCTGATCCAAAAAATGATCTGATCCATGACTTAAAAAATGTAATACGATCAAAACCATGAGTTTTAAATTTTAAAATTTTATGCATTTTTCTGTATTTTCCTGACAATTAAGCACATGCCTTCACCAAACTCTCATTATCATAATGCACACAGGCATTTTGCTAGAGTGTTAAGAGTTCTAGTGATATAATAGTGTGTGTGTATATATATATATATATATACATATATATAAAACTCACTTTCACTTTTCACTTTTAAAAATGCTGCAATACAGGATTATCATTTTAATGGCAGTAGAGATACTAGAATAAATTAGGAATTCATATTTTTATTCAGCAAGGATGCATTAAATTGATCAAAAGTGACAAAGCACTGACAGATCATTTGATGTTTCTTCTTCATTTCTGTAGAAGTACGACTTATTTCTTTCCATATTTGTTCTATTATTTAACATATTATGCAATATGCAATCATGTATTTTATCTGAGTTTGATTGGCTGTATCCTGTGCATGAAACCAATGTCAGACAATCCTTTCATTTGACGACGCTCAATTTCCAGCTGTAATTTGGATTTAATGTCTATTGGCAAAAGCAAAATGAACACTGTAATTTCCGAATGCCACAATACATTCATTATAAATGCTTGGTAAACAAAGGATCCCGGGTTTCTACTGAGCTCAGGCAAAGCCAAGCGAGTCTGAACCAATCGTATCCTATTTGCACGTCAGGAGTTTGGATGCTGTAATTAGTGTTGTGCGATGGAGCCCTCTTCAGGAAAATCACATACTGATTGCTCATTACAGCCTAATGAAAATGTAATCACCCATAAATGAAAAGCATTTCGATATTTTTATCACTGTCCGTGAGCCGACGTGGGTTTTATACTGTAAAGTTATGTCTAATCTTTTGATCGGAAGGTATCAAATATGTCTGTGTGATTAGATTGGTTTCCCAGCTGCTAGAGAATTTCACACTCCATAGGCAGTACCATCTTTGGATGTCTAGAAGACTGATTTCATTATGACATTTAGATTGTGTGAATATTGCACAGTCAGTATCTCGACCACAGCGTATTAAGGCTCTCTCAGTTTCTCATCGCATGGATCGGTGCTCTAGTCGCAACAGGGATGTTGGTTATGTAAGCTTTCTTTTTATGTCGTGTAAACTAGTCTGTGCCTTCCATGTCAGTATGGCTCACTCCTGTGATGGGAATATGTGTGTGTTGAAGTGTGTTTGTGTATCCGCTGAAAGAGACAGGTTATGAAACAACCCGCCACAGCAGGCGTTCTCTTCAATATGGATGTTAAGCAGAACCAGACAAAACAAAGTAAAATAATCAATCAAAATAATCATTCTATACATATATTGCAAAGGTTTAATGGTCCCAAATATTTGGCACAACATTTTCAAGCCCATACAAATAATAATGTAATGACGTATGAAAAAACGTATTATTCAAAGGAGCTTATTGTGTATACATTTTTATCTCTGCGGCCTGTACTAATTTTCTGTCTCCTAACTTATTTTTTTGCACTTTTAAGTATTTTTAATGCCACATATGGAATTAGAAGATAAATGCACCATATTTAATTCAGTTTTGTTGCACCTAAAAAATTATGATCCACGCTATAATCTAACAACTTCACATAACACAAATACTGCTATAAAAAAGAAAGCAGAGTTATTAAAAACCTTGTTTTTCTGCAATGCAATGTATATTTACACACAAACTTGCTACCAAGCGTTTTGTTGGAACATGTTGCTTTTTTCAGTCATTTGATTGACACAGCACAGCAATTGGATTTGAAGTCTGCAGTGCTTAGAAAACAAAACATCTGGAAAGCGTATTCACTTCCTGTACCTCAAGCTCAACTGCTCAGCAAGGCGTTAAGTAAATGCTCACATCTGAATCCCAGATAAACCTCTTTATTAATTATTCATGAGAAACATCAGTATCTCATGAGCATTTGCCCAGTCTCACTCCCATTCATTTTAAAATGTTTTTCATTGAGCTTCAGTTTGATTAGTTAAGTCTTAACCTGAATGGTCAATGGAAGTGTCCTTTTGAAGCGGATTCAGCTAATAGCAGTCCAAACGGCAAATGCTCCTTAAAAAGGTCTGGAGACAACTGTCTGACAGTTTGCCCCTTGAGACGGGCACTCAATAGCAAGGCCAATAAGGAGCCATGATTGCCTCATCAAGCCTAAATGGTGAAGGGTTTGCAGCTTTCGTGGATGAAAGCTTTGAGTTTGTCATCTTGCATCATTACGAACATCGCTATCCGACTGGCCACTGCTAGATGCTCTCATTTAACCCAGGTCAAGGCTTTGCAGCTGTAGACAAATAAACTGTCGATTACAGAAGATACTCAAACTGATTGCACCAGTAGGAGATGAAAAAGACCTTACAATATCAAGGTCAGCAGGTTGTCATAGTTCATGTTGATTCACTGTTTTTTAATCTAAAAAACCTAATATTGTGGCTGAGGTCCCCTTTGTAATTTTTCAGGCTAAAGAAAAGTTTTGTTTTCATCAAGGCTTGAGATCAATACCTCATTGAAGTGCTGTCCTGAGGGTTTCCGCTAATGCTGCCCGCTGCTGCACTTCTTAGGAAAATAGGGAGTGACAGAGGGTCACCGCTGCTGGGTTCATCTTCCCCTGCCCTTTACGTCCCCTTTGGGGATCTGTCTTTTTCACTGGGACAGGATGTAACCCAGGCACAGCAGAGGGCAGGAACAAAACAAAGAAAAGTTGCACCATGATGTTTGCAGCCGCCCACCTCTGCCACCCGCAGCTCTCTTCACCGAGCTCTTGAAAGTCATTGCCTCAAATTTGGAACAATAAGTACAAAGTGCTTTAAACACAGTGTGTTTAGTACACCACCTTCCTCTCAACTGGAGCACAATTTGAGCAGCGGTGGCCAAATGCTCAAAAACAGAAATTATTTAAAGTGACTACGTAATGAAATGACAACTAGAGGGTATGAGGCAAGAAAAAAAAAACAAAATAAAAGGTATTTCCTCTTTTGTTTTCCTGAGCATGTCAAAAAGTGAGAAAGTGCAGTGGGTGATTGATAGCAGCGATGAAGACATTGTGGAAAAAAAATGCTCAAGGTTGAAACAATGACCAATGAGGCATTGGCAGAGGAGTTGGAATGATTGATATGGGTGACAAAGTGAAGACCCTAGGCTGCAGCACAACCGCCAGTCTTCACGCCCAGATGAGGCTTCAGTATTCTGTGTCTACTCCGTCTGCTCATCTGGGGAAGACAGGAACTCAGCACTGGACCTCTTACAGCTTTGCAAGACTGGTGAAAATGAGGGGTGAGGAGCGGTCTCTCATGTTGTCAGTTCTACTTTTCATTAGATACAGCTGTTTTGTTGTGGGTTTTTATAGAAAGTTGCCTTTATCCTCAGTTTTACTGGGACAGGGTTTAAACAAAACAAAACAAAACATATTTAACCAATGTACAGGTTAACATACTAAACTGACAATATATATATATATATATATATATATATATATATATATATATATATATAATTTCTCAAGTATAACATTTAATAAATAGTACCACAGTTAATAATTCTTAAGAAACCATTTAATACGAATTCCAGAAACATAGAAATGCAGTCTTATCAACTCTGAAGCTGTAAATGTAGGAAAAATTAAGTAAACCAATAAATTAATTAATTGATTAAAAATCACAGGCAAATAAAACATACAATAAATAAAATGCTTAAAGGAATAGTTCACCCAAAAATGAAACATTTGTTTTCATTTACTCACCCTCATGTCGTTCCAAACCTGTAGAAGTTTATTTCTAATGTTTAACACAAAAGAAGATATTTTGAAGAATTTTGAAGAACCAAACAGTTGTTCCTATTGACTTCCATAGTAAGGAAAGAAATACTATGGAAGTCAATGGGGACCATCAACTGTTTGATTACCAGCATTCTTCAAAATATATTCTTTTATGTTCAACATAAGAGGGAAACTCATACAGGTTTGGAATGATATGAGGGTGATTAAATGATGACAAAATGTTCATTTTTGGGTGAACTATCCCTTATTAAAAGTACATATTAAAAGTATAAAAAATATCACATTTAATAAATATTAACATAACAAATTTTTAAGAAACCACTTACTATGAATTCTGAATATATAACTTCAACCTTATCTAATCAGAAAAGGTAAATGTAGGGAAAAACATATAAAAATGTTAAAAAGCAAATAAAACATATTACTAAAAAATTAAATGCTTAAAATATGAAAAGTATATAAAAAACTAAAAGCATAAAATGTAATAAATGTTAAAAAGTAACAATTATATTTTTTAGGAAACTAATAAGTGAAATCTGAAAATATACAATTGTAGCCTTATCCATAAAGAAACCGTAAATGTGGAAAATACAATGCAGATGCAGTCTATCAGTAGAATATAATAACACTTTCTAAAGTTGCAATGTTACCTGCAAGTTTCTGTCTGCATTATTCAAAGCACCCTGCAATTATATGCCTGTGAGTGACAGGAGAAAGCAAGAAAAATGCTATTGTATTATGCTGCACATTGTCTTGCTTTTTTTTCCTTTTTTTTTCTGTCCTGTCTCTCTCACAGATGCGCTCTCTCATTACCAGCACTACCCATGCCCTACTGTTTCTGTAGTGAGCTATTTGAACTGGTAACTCCCCAAGGTCGACCGACATCTCCACCAACAGCGACAGCCACGGCCCCTGCTGACAGCCAGTCACATTTATATTTAGCCAGAGAGGAAGAGGAGGAGGAAGAGGTGCCAACTGAATAAGCCCGCTTCCCCTCTGTGTAGGAGATGCATCCTGTAAGATCCGCCTGCCTGCGTCTCTCACTTTCACTCTGTCTCTCTCTGACCCAGAAAAACAGCCCTGGCACGACGGAGAAATGCAGGAGTGCAGACACACCTAAATATAAATAACTTTGTGCCACTTACATGTCTAATGACGGGTCGAAGCCTGAAAACGTTAGAGTCGGTTTGGAATGCCTACAGTGAATTTTCTGGCGTTATATTCACTTTTGAAGAGTTACAATGCCAGGGGTTGATTTTTTTTATATATAAAACCATCACAAAACAACTGATATATTAAGATAACTAACAATTTTTATGGAAACTTCAGAATTCACAGCCTACGGTGGTCAAGCAGGCTTTGGAACACTTTTGAAACAAGCTGGTCCACTTTTATTCTTGAATTGACAGACTTTTTTGACCATCGACAGCATCTGATCCGCTTTGCACCTTATTCCAGCCAAGAACTGCCCACTTCGTATGCCAATCTGATTGGAGCTTGTGATTTTGGCAGGTGCTTTCCATTTCTGCAAGCAATAAGCATCAGACAGTCAGAGAATGGACAAACCATTTCTTCTTGCCGGCAATACTGCTAATTAACTAGTTTGGACCTACCCTAAACCTGCTAGAACACCTGTAAACCAGCATCCATCAGGATACAAAGGATTTGCTTGTTAAAATGATAATAAAGCTTCTTCTCTTTCAAATTTTAGACAGAGAAAAATAACTGAAGAGCACAAGATTAAAAAAAAAAAAAAAAAAAAAAAAAATAGAGGGTCATTTCTCAAGCACCGCCCAGGGAATAAATAATCAACTTGATTTGGTCCAATGCGGCCAGTCACGCTCCATTGTAATTTGAGGGGCTGTTAGGATTAGTTTAAAGTGTGAAATTAATAAAGGGCAAACTGAATGTGATAGAAAGGTGGGAAGAATTGAGA